>CAJQZJ010032546.1:4823862-4884527 GCA_907164525.1 Lophiomys imhausi
TGTGTGTGTGTGTGTGTGTGTGTGTGTGTGTGTGTGTGTGTGTGTGTTTTAGGGGTGTTTGTGCTTCCCTTCTGTTGTTTTGCTGGTGTGGGGTTATTAATAAATAATATTTCATGGGTGCTATTAGCCTCATTGAGTTGGAGTTTTCCTTCTAGTATCTTCTGTAGAGCTGGATTTATGTATAGATATTGTTTAAATTTGGTTTTGCCATGTAAAAATATTGTTTTTTCCATCTATGGTAATTAAAAGTTTTGCTGTATATAGGAGTCTAGGCTGACATCTGTGGTCTTTTAAGGTCTACAATATGTGTACCAGGCAGGCCCTTCTGGCTTAAAGAGTCTCTGTTGAGAAGTCAGTCATAATTCAGATAGGTCTGCCTTTATATGTTACTTGTCTTTTTTTCCATTTCAACTTTAATATTTTTCTTTGTTCTCTAAATGTAGTAATTTAATTATTATGTGGTGTGTGGATTTTCATTTTTAGTTCAGTCTATTTGGTGATTTGTAAGCTTCTTTTATGTTTATAGGCATCCCTTTCTTTAGTTTGGATAAATTTTCTTTTATGATTTTGTTGAAAATATTTTTGGGCCTTGGATCTGGCAATCTTCTCCTTCTTCTATTCATTTTACTGTTATGTTTGGTCTTTTCAAAGTGTCCCACTTTTAGAGGTGGTTTTATGTCAGGAACTTTTTACATTTCACATTTTTCTTTAACTGATATTCTCTCTTCTGTCTTTGGTATTCTGTTGGTGATAGTTGTGTCTGTAGTTCCTTCTCTAGGTTTTCCAATTTGAGTATTCCATCAGTTTCTGTGTTTTCTTTTTTAATTGTTTCTATTTCCATTTTCAAGCCTTGAACGGTTTAATTTATTGCCTTCACTTATTTAATTGTATTTTCTTGTCTTTTGTTAAGGGATTCACTCATTTCCTTCACTTGTTTATTTGTATTTACCTGTATTTCTTTAAGAGTTTTATTCATATCCTCTGTAAGGTTCTCTATCATCTTTATAAGGTTGAATTTAAGGTTGTTTTCTTTTGCTTTGACTGTGTTAATGTGTGCATGGTTTGCTGTAGTAGGATAGATGGGTTCCAGTTATGGCACATTGCTCTGACCCTTGTTGTTTATATTTTTATGTTGGCCTTTAGCCAGATGTTACTGAAGTTGATTGAACTCCTCAGAGAGGCAAGGAGAACCTTTGAACTGATAATGTAGCTCAGGGAATAGCAGGCTGCTCACTTCTGCTGAGTGGGTATTCCTGGTGCCCCAAAGGCCTGGATGTTATAAGTTGGTCAGCAGTCTGGAGAAAGGCTGTGTGGGGACTAACCTGGCTATTCTTCTAGCTGTGCTCCAGGTGGGTCTGGAGGACCCTGCTAGCTATGACCGAGGTAGGCTCTACCAGGTGAATAAAGATTGTGTGGGATCTAACCTTACTGTTCCTGGGGACCTGATGCCTGAATCTTCCCAGGATTGGGAGTCCTCCTCAGGCAGGAAGGTTATGGAGCTTGGGTGTCATGTATTGTTCATTTTAAAGACAGTTCTCATGGAAGTATCTGAATCTTAAATGTTAGTTGTAAGGAGATTAGATTATCATTTAAAGGTTCCGAGTTCTGTTCTGTTCAATATATAAGTCTCTAGGATTACAATCAAGGGCTTTAGGCATAGGTTTTAATTGTTTATCACAGTAATTATTATCAGTATTCATTTATCCCTTTGGCATTGGTTCCTTGGCACTTGTTCTTCTGCCTTAAATACTTTACTTTTGTCAAGTCTCAATTGTATTCCCTCGATAGTCACAAGACTTCTTCATGCTGCTATGAATGGGAATGCCAATTTCTGTCAGCTTCATAGTGCCTACTATCTCCTAAAGCTCAAATGTTCTCACAGACACATGCACAGCTAGCCAAGGTGACCCATGGTGGAGCTATACTGACTCCCAAGAGTAAATTTGCTCAGGAGTTCCTTCTCTGAATACTCTTTAAATATTACAGCTGCTTCATCATGCAGAATGCCTCCCTGTCTCTCAGTCTGGAAAGTTGGACTGAACCTATTGTCATTGAAGCCTGTGCATGTTCCAAGGAGAAGGTGGATATACATGTGCATGTTCCAAGGAGAAGGTGGATATACACTGTCTACTCTTGAAGTGGATACCTCTACAATACCATTCTTTAATTACTGGAAAATGTTGCCTCCTATATTGTTGCCTGATTTTATACCCATCTAAGTCTGCAAGTTCAGTCTATCACAAATTTGTCTTTTGTAGCTAGATGGGGGATATATTCCTGTGATTTTAAAATATAGCAAAAGTTCAGAATATTTTCCTGAAAGTTCCAGCAGATGTCAGTAAAAGGCAAGACAATGATATACTAATTGTACAGTAGGATGCCAGGTAAATATTGACTACAATCAGAGTTAAGTCAAACAGCTTAATTTTATAAATGGATGATTTAGTCTCCACCTCCCTTTAGGGTAGAAGTTCTCAACATGTGGGTCGTAACTCCTTTGTGGTTGTATATCACATATCAGATAGGTGCTTATCAGATAGGTGCTTTATGATTTATAACAGTAGCAACGTTATAATTATGAAGTAGAAACCAAAATAATTTTAAGGTTAAGGTTAAACAAAACATGAAGAGCTATATTAAAGGGTCACAGCATTAGTAAGGTTTAGAATCAATGCTTTAGAGACAGTTGCTAGGTGGTGGAAGACCCATTTTCAGGGCAGAGGTAGAAATATTCTGAAATTAACTCTTGGAGTTACACACAGAAAAACCCTACAGGGTTTCTGTAGTCCCATTTTGAAGAAGATAGCAGCATACTCTACCATAGTTAACCAAGAGTGCCTTCAGGTCCCTCTTAGCTTCATTGAACTAACAAATCATTTGCTGGTCTTTAGTCTTAATATCCTTTTCCTTGGAGCAGTTTAGGGAACATCTATATTCTTTCTTTGCCTCTTTGACATGTATAATCTTTAAATTTATTTTTTGATTAGCAAACAATATTCACACTTATAAATGGATCCGATAAATGGATGTTTTGATTCATGTCTATATTGAGTTAATTATCACATTCATAATTTTAGCAATTCTTGGATTTTTTTTTTTGAGACAGGGTTTCTTTATATATCCATGGCTGTCCTGGACTGGCTCTGTAGACCAGGCTGTCCTTGAACTCACAGAGATCTGCCTACTTCTGCCTCGCTAGTGCTAGGTTTAAAGTGTGTGCCACCATGCCTGGCTATTTTACCAAATCTTTATGGAGAGTACTTTTACAACCCTCTCTTCTCCTTTGCCATTGATAATGTATTGCTGTCACCCTACTGCTGCTTTCATAGACATTGAGAATAGATACTAAGGAGAACAAAAGGAAGTGTGACAGGGAGAGATCACAGCTGTAAGTGTCATAGTTAGATGGAAGAATAAGTCCTAGTGTTTTATGAAGATTCAAATAGTTCTAAAAGCTTCTGGCTGGTTTTACATCACAGGGATTTCTCCTTTGAGGGGTAATCAGAAGGAAAAGGAAACCGTGGTCAGTGTTCCTATGCCAGGATGGGAGCCTAACTTCATTGACTTTTTCAATGACTTCAGTGCTTGCATGTAGTGATCTTGTGACAAGAGGATAAAGGAATGTTTCTTTTTTCTTGTGTAACCAAACTAACAAGCTTGGAAGCTGTGTTCCTTGCCTGGAAAGAGGGACCCTCCACTGAAGAACTGTCTCCATCAGATGGGCCTGAGACATTTTCTTAGCTGCTAATTGCTGTAGGAGGGTCCATCCGCCTATGGATAGTGGTATTCTTAGAATGGTATTTTCAAGGTAAAGCCTAAGTGTCTCTCTTTATTGCATTTAATATTGTTATTATTATTATAAATAAATTGTATTTATTATTCTCCATTATTACACAGAAGAGAAGAATCTCATGGTATATGTATGTCATATATGAGATCATTATCTTACATTTTCATTCAAAATGAAAGAGATTAAATTTTAGATTTATTTTAATTTTATGTTTATGAGTGTTTGGCCTGGATGCATGTCTGTGCATTGAGTATGTGGGGTATACTGTCTACAGAGACAAAAGAGGGTGTCACATTAAGTGGAACTGGGCTTGTATGTGGCTGTTAGCCACTATGTGGGAACTGAATATGAAATCTACACCTTTTTCAAAGGCAGCTGATGCTTCTTACTGGTGAGCCATCTCTTCAGCTCCTGAAGTGAAAGTTTTATAGTTATATATCAATATCTTCAATAGATTATACAGGTAAGAAAGAACTGTGTGAAATTATATTACTTTATTTTCAATATTTTTCTAAAATAAATTTTGATTATCTTATACCATACTTTTTCTATAAAATCAATCTGGACGAATTTATATTTTTTTCCATATTGCATAACATATATCTTAACATTTTGCCACCTATCTATTGAGTCTCATGTTTGATCAGCATTTGACTCTCCTGATTTCAATCTTATGAAATCATGAAAGGATTTTTTGTTTGGTTTGTTTGTTTGCTTGTTTATTTTTATTTAACTGTGCTCAACATTTTGTTTTCAATCCTAGCGTCTCCATGTTTGTTGCTCTGTGTCTCTCAGGGAGCTATTGGAGCCTTGTCGGGTACGCCCCAATGAAGCTAGGGCTTTACCAGGCTCCAAGCCAAAAGTGTAAGCTTCTTTGATGGAAGGTCCAAGCTATTTCAGTTTTGGGGTAGAAAAAGATGAAACAAGGGATGGGATCCATGCTACAGGATATCCCAGAGAGCCAGGAGAAAAGACAATCTCCACAATAAAGTGGTACAGCTCTTATGTTAAGCATGCAGGAGAGACGGATGCTCTATGCAGCATAGAGAAAGGTCACAGCTCTTTTAGCTAAGTTGCTGGGCCAGCATGGGAAACTTCAAGGAACTCTGATATCCTGGAGGAGTCAAGGGATTCCGGAGTCAGACTTGGCTCTTGTGAATCTGCAGCTTTGGGAACAACCAGCATCCAGCCGCTCCAGGTAAGCACTCCAGCAGATGATGCAGGAGTGTAGCAGGAGTTCGTAGGAAGCCTGACTTGACTCTGGAGGATCTGGAGGTTGACTTGGGAACAGGTAGCAACACCCCCTGCTACCGCCATGGGTGAGCACTACAGTGAGGGACACAGCCATGGAAGAAATGGCCGAAGCTCTACACCTTGGCAGGCTACCCAGTTGATTGGTGACAGTGACTGACTGCCAGAAGCACACTGGAGACACAGGTTTCAGACAGCAGGAGCCTCGCTTAGGCAGGGAGATTGAGCAATTAATTCTTCTGGGAGGGAGAATATCATTTCTTTCCCAAGAATAGGGACATTATAAATCTTGGGCAGTTGGAGGGGCTTTAGGGGTTAATGTGTTTGATTTGCTGGGGCTAGGAGGGCCAGAGATACTTCATTTACATGCAGCAAAAGGTCCTGTCTTTAGAGGGGGAACATAGTACCTAATTATCCTATGGGCAGTAGAGTTAGGGGAAGAACTCCAAGTATGGTTAGAGGCATGGACAAAAGTCATTGGCTGAAAGCTGAAGGTATTTAAAATATCTCATTAGCATAGGAAGTTATTCCCATTTGCTTACTGAACCAGTTTCTTATCAGGAAAAAGGGTTGGACCTGTAATTTACCTAAGGGTTATGTGGCATTTGTCAGATAGAGTATCTGGAGTTTTCCCAGATTAGGTGGAGAGGAGGGAACCCTGCTGACAAAGGGAGTCTATCATTTTGCATCAAGCTCAGGGGATTTACTGTAATGCCAGACTTCAACCTTAGCAGCAAGATTTTCTAATACATTTTCATCAATACCTGTGCAAATCACAGAAGTTGGGTTCTTTTTTGAAATTTTCATATATCTATTTGATGAAATATAGTCACAAGCCTTCCCCATTTTCCCTGTCAAATTTCCCCATATCCCTCCCAACACCCATTCCTAAATTCATGATGTCATTTTTTCACAACCTACTAAGTCCAATTAATGCTGCTAATATATGTGTGGGTATTGGGGTATCCTCTGGGACATCTAAAAATCTATCAGTGGTCACATTTTCAAAGAACCATGATTTTCAATAGTCAACTGCCACAGGTGAACCTCTGTCTCAGCTCTTCAATCAGAGGTGAGGCATGGAGAGCATCTCTACTACCTATAAGGACATTTTGGTTGGCTTGCTTTTGTGCAAATTTTGTACAGGCAAACACAGGTATGTGAATTTACCTGTGTAACAACCATCACATGCCAAGAAAATACTAATTTTCAGCATAACTTCCTATCTTCCAGCTCTTATATTTTTTCAAAAATAAAAATTTTATTTTTATTAGTTTTAAATTGTGTATATATACATGTGTTTGTCTGTGTGTGAGTGGCATGCACAGGAGTGCAAATGCCCACTAAAGTCAGAAAAATATGTAATATCTGTCAGGTCTACAGTCCCAGTAGTTTGTAAACTGCCTGACTTAGGTGCTGTGAGCCAAAATCTGACCCTCTGAAAGTAGTGTGTTTAACTACTGAGAACTCTCTTTAGACCAAAACTCTTATATTCTTTATACCTCCTCTTTTATGTCTGCTGAGCCTTGGCAGGAGGGGGAGTTGAAAGGATTGTCTATATACAACTGATTACTCTGCCTCTTATTCTTAACACTGACCAGTTATGCACCTAGGAATTGACTGCTGCCCACTCCAAGAAGAAGATTCTCTGGCCAAGGCTGAGAGCAGGCCTGGTGTAGGCATATACGCATAAATATTTAAGAGGTAGATTGTCAGCATGGCCATTTAACAAATTAACAAAAGAAGATTATATTATAGAATCTCTGATATCTCCAGTCATGGACATTTGTCCAAGATTACAGTGCAAGGTATAAAACTATCTTCTGTGGGACAATCAGAAATCAGTGACTTTGGTGGAAGCTGCAGATCCAGAGTAGGGATCAGATATCACCTCAGGTAAGCTTGCAGGTACATGGGGAGATACACAATGACTTTCTTTCTAAGGGAATATAGGATGTAAATATCCTACATCTTTTTAGGCAATCAATCATCTATAAACAGGTTAATTTCTTATCTCAATTTGGTAAATAATACTGCAATGAACACAAATCTTCCAAAGGCAAATGAAGGAAAAACCAGCTTTTATTTACATAAGAATTTCAAAGGAAAGAAGATAATGTAGGGTTTTAGGCAAAATTCTAATCAATTCAAACATATTCAAAGATTTGACAAGCTGGGAGGAGCCACTGCTACGCAGTGCCTAATTTCTTTTAGCCAGTGACTTTGACTTCTCATTTTAAAAAATGAGAATATTAATTTACTCTTTGTGGTGTTGTCTTTTGAGAATTAACTCATGTTGTATAGTCAAATTAGGTATGGCTCAGACAAACTAAGCAACTTCTTTAAATTTCTCCTGAATAAATGAGAGATGAAGGACCTTTTTAGGTATCTGTGGAGATGCTGTGAAACATTCTTTTTTTTTAAAAAAAAATAGGTTCAGTTGTAGTTTACTTTAAAGTGGTTTCACCCAACACAATTTACAATGATCCTTTACAACTTTACTCACATAAAATATCTGTCTCTGCCTCTCTCTGTCTCTGTCTGCCTGTCTCTCTCTTGCCTCTCTACCTTCCTTGCACCTAGCAAATTTGTCCAGTAGATGGCACTACAGCCCACAGGTTGTCAGGCACACTTTGAAAAAAAAATTCTTGTAAAATCTTCATATGTGCCATACACATATATGTAAATCTATGCCCTAATCACATCGGACCCATATATATATATATATATATATATATATATCGATGTTTCTAATATCATTCTCAGATGATGTATCACTGAAAAACTCTAACAAGTTAAGTCGCTTGAACTACAGTAAGGAACAATGATACCAGACTTAGATTAAGAGACTCCAGAAACCAGAATGCCTCCTAAAGTTCTGTATTTCCAGCTCCCTATAAATACAGTAGACTACCAGAGTCAGGAACATGTTCTTAGATGGTGACACAGGTATCATCTTAGTTGTGGTTTTTCTTGGAAAAGAAGAGGCAAGAAAGCACTTTTATCTTGGTGGGCTCTGGGCTTAGAGAAAGTTGCTGTTTTGTTCACTATCTGGTCCTGGGAAGATGAGTGTTACAAGGGTTAGGGACAAAGCTTGGGCCCTGTCATCCCTAACAACCAAGGATCCTCAATCATCTAGTAGAAGTGACAGTAGTGAAGAGCAGAAAAGGAAGATGATTATTTTCCCAATGTGACTATGTAGGTGAGAAGAACAAATACAGAAATCCAGCAACAACCCTCCCTGTCTCCTCAGGACCATCTTCAAGGTGTTAACATAGCTTTTAGGTTTAACTAGAAGACAAGAAATATACATACATTGGCAGTCCTGAGCAAAGTGAGGTCCTGTCCTTCAGTTTCCCATCATGGTCTGGGCTCACATTTCTCCTGCTAGGCTGCCTAATCAGCTATCAGTGCTTGTGTGGGATCTCATTATTGGAGCTAAATTCCTCCAGGGACTGGCACTGGGCTTCAGCCTGCTTAGCATGAGATTCTTGGGGGTAAATTCCCATTTCTTAGGTCCACTGTTTCAATGGCTGTTAAGGAAAGGGAGAGACAGATGTGGTTCTTTAAAATATCAGCACAGGGCTGGAGAGATGGCTCAGATGTTAAAGGCTAGGCTCACAACCAAAAATATAAAATATCAGCACAGTTCAAGTGGAAAGAGATTCCAAGTTTAAGACAGAGAGTTCAAAATAAGTTTTCTGAGTTAAATCTGAATATATTTACCATAATCAGAAGAAACATGCATAAATGGAGTGTGTCTTCCTTCCTTTCTTCCTTCTTTCTTTCCTAAATTCCTTTTTTTTTTCTTTTTATACTGTGTATGTTGCTGTTGTTCATTTGTTCTTGTAGTCTTGCTCCAATTTTGTGATGTGTCTTAGAGACTCAGGTAATGTGGCCCCACTGAATGAATCTATTTTATATGCTTCTCATGGTTACTTCTCTCCCATTGGGAATGGTAACTGTGCCTAGCTTGTTAATAACACCAAAGTTTAGGCTTTGGTTCTAAAATCTCCAGTAGTATATTCATTCCTAAAGTAATATGTCAGAAGAAATTATGACACCAAATGTGGAGCCACCTTTACCAACCCACAGTGTTGGGATGGGAAGGTTGAGACATGTAGTTTTCATTGTTTGATATCCAGCATTTACCTGATGGGTTTATATCCAAATAGTGAAAAACATTACCATGTTTCATATTGCTTGCATAGATAATTTTAAAATAGAACTTCATAGTAGACAGTAGTTCCTTTGTTAAGCTAAAATGTTGAATTCATAAGACTTTTTAAGAGGGCCTGGAAAATATTGAGGAAACATATATGAATGATTAATGGAAAATTTATATAATAGAAAGTAGAACAAACATTATGTTTCTTGATAATAGAACAGTTAATAATGGTCTAAGTATTCTAAAAGTTCAGAAGGAAAAAAATAAGAAGTAAGGCAAGGCATATTGTCTATTTTAAAATTGAAACAGAAAGCCTAGGGGTATGTCTATATCGCCGTTGTCTCCTCATCCACCTGGTGGAAAGAATCTTCTGGGAAGAATGTCTTCCCTGAAAGCCCTCTTGAGAGTGACACCGTGCCTCCACTACCATGGTAAGTATATGCTCTAGCAATCTGTATTCACCAGATCTGTGCTTCTGGTCAAGTGGATCCAGGATGCCAGCAGAGGAGGCCATTGCAACAGCCCTCTTTGTCAGTTTCAGTGGAGACATCCAGCAGCAGTCAAGCAGACTGACATCCAAGTCAGGTGAAATATAAAAAGTGAGCTCTGTTGAAGCACTAGAGAAATAAGAGGAAGGGAAACACCATCACATCCTACCAGAGGAGCAACAAACACCAAGACAAGCCCAAGTAGAAGAAAGTCACTTGGCCCTTCTGGGAATTAACTGAAGAAACAGAATTTTATTTAAATATGCAAAACAGGGAGCTTTTATGGGTTTTACTTTAGCACAAATTTTCCTTTTCTTGTTTTTACTTTGGTACAAAAACATAATCAGAATTTATTTTTCTCTAAATTAAATATCTCATGTTTTACAAGAACTATTGATTTAGGGATAAATTGTATGGATTTATTTTTCAGAATCAATTTATAGCACACAAAAATTTTCAAATTAAGTTAAGAGTTTGGGAAATCTCATTTTGTTAACACTAGTTTCATTTTCCAATTATATCTAAAAGCTATTTTCACCAGACTCTGCCCTTTATTTATTTCTATTAGAATGTGTAGCTCTTATCATCAATACCATTTTGTGACTATACTCCCCACTAACATTGTCTGCTCATTTTCTGTTTCCCATGCCTGAGATTAGTCACAGAATGATTAACTGTTTGAATGAATGGATGGATGAAAATTCATATTTTGTTATTATGGCAAAAATGGGAATTGGCTCAAATACCAGCATGAAACTCTTGAAACTTGATCAGTTTCAGGGTGGTAGAATTATATCCTATTCTACT
This sequence comes from Lophiomys imhausi, assembly GCA_907164525.1. Classification (NCBI taxonomy): domain Eukaryota; kingdom Metazoa; phylum Chordata; class Mammalia; order Rodentia; family Muridae; genus Lophiomys; species Lophiomys imhausi. Next base: position 4,834,367 of record CAJQZJ010032546.1, read on the forward strand.
ACAGTTAATCTTTACTAGAGAGAAGAATGGTAACCAATGGAAACAGACAAAAATAAACAGTGAAAAAACAAAAAAAGTCTCCATTTAACAGACCATGGAAACAGTACATTGAAGTCAAAGGACAATTAATAATTATCTTGTGAAAGATAATATAAGAAACATTTACTGGACTATCCTGAACTCTCAGGAGTAGAAGACATGCTAAGACTATAGTAGTCTTACTGTGGTTATTATAGACTTCAGAAAATGCTTGATTCTTTAGAGGCTCTTCCTCAATGATATAATTTTATCAAATATCTTATGTATATCTTTCTGTATTCTTTAAACAACTTGAAGATTATTTATAATGGATACTCAGGGTAAGGATAAATAGCTATTATACCATATTTCATATAGAATTATGAAAAGAAAAAAATGTTTTAAAAAACACATAACACATTCTCAAATATTTTTTATCTTTAATTAGTGAAATTCACAGATGTGTAACCCAGAGCTATGCAGATATGACTACAAACTAAAGAATTTCATAATGGTATTTCATTGTACATTTAATACTAGAGATTTCTATTTTATTTATAGTATTTTCCATCTTAACTATTCATTTAAGTCTCACAAATAAATTGCACACTGAAAAAAATTAAGTTATTTAAACTAGCTTGCTGTGAATATAGTTCTTGATTTTGTTGCTGGTTAAAATTTTTATTTTACCCTTTTAATTTATTTTCTTAAATTAATAAAAAAATGAGGGTCTCCAAGAAAATTATGTATGTATTTGTATTCCTAGTTGATATTCCTATCCCTGCTCATGTATATTTTATACTATATTGAGATAAATGACATCACTATTGTAAAAGTAAATGTGTGAGTTTATAATTAGGAAATCATTGCCAAATAAAAAAGAGAATGGGTCCAGAAATAAAGACAGACTTGTGAACACATTGGAAATTAATGAATACTAATGGTGTAATTTTAAACTATTTATTAATAACTCTATATACCCTCGAATCCACCAACCTAAGGCATGGGAGAAAGGGTACTATTATAGGCAGAAGATGAAGACCTCCTCAGTTTCAGGTCCTTGGCACAACTAGTCAAATTAGCATACATAGGAACAGGTAAAATAAACAATGGACAGCAATGGGAACACAACACTAAGTAGCACCAGCAAGGAAAGCCCAAGAAGCAGAGGTTTTTGCAGCCCCAAACAGGACTAACCTGGGCTCAGTCTAACTTGGGCCATGATATTCAGCAAGTCTTGGCAGCAGCAAATTTAGGCAAAGCATTGTTTGGACTCTTTCAAAGCAAAGGAGCAAAGAGCAGTGATAGGAAGCAATACCAAGCAAAAAGCCCCTCTGCATTTCTGAGTCCTCCTTTATATACCTCCTCCAAATATATACAAACATGCTTTCCAATTGGCCAAATTTACAGCCTCCACATAAGGTGCTTCTTGTTGAGCAAGATCATATGATCTCCAAGGGTCTGTCCATCAAATGATGCAAATATGTTCCCTGCACATGACAGCTTCTAACTGGCAGAACATCACATGCTCTTTCATCAGGATTTTTTGCATGCCCTTTTGACAAATTTGTCTCTCCCCACTAAACAATGTATCCCCATATTCCATACTTGAGACCCAAACAAACAAACAAACAAACAAACAAAACACATTCATTCAACACAACAGCGTTTCTAAAGAAATCTGTTATATAAGGACACCCCACCCCAGAGAATTGGGATGGAAGGGTTAGGAGGTAAAGAAAAAAAATGAAATGTGATGTTTCGGCCTTTTACTATTAATTGTCATAAACTGTTTAGGATAATTAAGAAATGCAAACTAATAGTTATGCAAGCCAGTCATTCTGTTAGGTACTATGACAGCCTATTATAGTTATTTTCTAAGCTAATCAGAAATAAAGCTGCTAAGAGACAAGCAACATCTGCTTACCCTAATATAAGAGATACATAGGGCCTCTTCAAAAACCTCAAGGGATCTGCAGAATATGGCATTCAAAGATGTTTTCGTAACTTAAGATTTTTTTATATCAAGACATATCAACTCCTGACAGCACCCCCTATTCTCCTCCAAGTAGAAGATGAACATCGAAGAATCTCCAGTGGGAGACAATTGAATTAGTCCCAAGCCTATCTCTTGGTAGGAAAAGCCCCTTGCTCCAACTGTAGACAGAATGCTGTCCAAAAAGGACAAAACCTGGAAGCAGGTAAGTCGACAACCTAGCTCTGCCAAGACAGGGTAGGTAAGTCCTTCATAACCCCTGATCTACAATCAATGTCTGTCAGAGAAAGGGGCCAAATGACTGAAGATCGATGCTGTAATGTATGGAGAGAAAATGGGAACTGTCCAGGCAGCCACTGGTATGTCATTTCTTAGTTTGGGAAGCTGCAGGCCCTGTTCTTCCTATAAAATCAGATATATTTATCCGTGTCAGGTCTCTGAGGTGGTTGAAGAACAGATAGCTAGAGTCTCATAATTAAATTTTGAGTTGTTTAGGAGTCAAGAGAGTGTTACAGATCTGAGAAGATACTTTTAAAATTGTGTTGCAAGTTAGTATGAATGTTGAATCAGATATAGAACTTTAAACTCATGGAGATAGTTAGATAGTAGAATGTTAAAGTCAGGTACCAAATACATATGGACTGGACATTGGGAATGTATGCTAAGCCATATAACCCTCATAACTTTGGCCTAATTACCTCTGTTGTTTTGCATTGTATTTATTAATGTAAGAGAAAGAGCCATTTGTTGGACTGAAAGGGGAAATAAGATATACCTTAAACTTAAAAAAAAAAAAAAGGGAAGAGGATAGAGGGTTGAGGGTGGGAGGGGGGGACTGGAGGTGGGGAATAGGGAGGGGACTGCGATTGAGATGTAACTTGAAGAAATAAAAAATAAAGGAAAAAAAAGAAATCTAAACTTCCATCATAGTATATTACTATAAGAACCTTTGTTCTGGGCATTGAGAGACTGCTCAGAGGTTAGGAGAGCTTGTTACTTTTGTTACTCTTCCAGAGCATGAGAGTTTGGTTCCAAACATCCACATCAGGATGCTCACAACTGCCTGTAACTCCAGCTGCAGGGGTTTCATGTCATCTTTTGGATTTTACCAGCATGGCACTCATGAGTACAAATGCTACCTCTCTCTTCCTCTCTCTCTCTCTCCCTCCCGTTCTCTCTCTCTCTCACACACATATATGTATGTATGTATGTATGTATATACATATATATATGTAAATCTAAAAAGAAAAACATAATCTGAAGGAATGTTGCTCAGTTGGGAAACATAAGAAAAACTCAGATGAATAACATTTCTATTTTATGTCCTCAATATCTCACAGCATTTATGATAATGTTTTATTCTCCATTCAATATATTAAAAATGTCAGCTTGTCTCACTTCTTTCATATATGGGTATTTCTTTAATAGTGGACCTTTACCCCAAAATCTTCCTTGACTTTCTGGTAAGCCCAAGAGAAACCTGTAAATTTACCCCTTAAAGGATAATAATTCTATAATTTCAGAGTGAAATCACCTTCCTAACATTCACAGTAAATCTTCATGAAAACACTATCTGCATTATGAAATGGAGTAGAAATCTGATAGAGCTCAACACATGCATGTTTCCCTCCAAGTAATCATGAATATTGCATAACATTACAAGTTGTACTGACATCAAGCAATCATTTCTTGCTTTAATTTGCTTTTCTACCTACATTACTTTGGTACAAATCATCTCATAATCTTCCAAATTTTGAGTGTTATCTTAAGTCAAGCTCACATATCCACCCTGTACTTTATTTTTGCATATCAGCATTACAAAGGAGATAACTATTGTGATTTACAGTTTTGAATTCTTAGATTTCAAAAAGGAACTTAAGATCAGAAATGACACTGGAAATTGATTATTTGAATGTTCTTCAATTTTATACTAACTTTCCAACAAAGTACTTGTTACATTATATTTTATTTTACCTTATAAATATAACTTATTCATATTGTACAGAAATGCTAGCACTATGTATAAATTTAAATTAGAAAAATCAAAGAAGAAAATTTATTCTAAGCAGGGATTTAAGGGTATTGATTATCTGCTTTCTGTGCCATGGGGCCACACATAATGTGCATGATCTTTGTATGAATAAAATTCCTAGCAGTAGCATTGAAATCTGCCACGTATTGATTTCTGTTTTTAAACTCATGACTGGTCATTTGAGCCCAAAATTATTGGGATAGATTTAGTTTTTGCTTGTTGTGACTTAATGTCAATATTTGACACATTGAATTAATATTCATAATACTGTACTTTGTGCCTAACTATCAAAATATCCAGTATGTAAAAAAGTGATAGAATTAATTCATGGGTCAGAAGTACCTTGTAAACCATCTGTCCTTAGTGACATTTTGATGAATTACCAGAAGGATGTGCATAGGTGACTGAATGTTCCCTAAACTGTACACCCTGAACTGTGATATGTTAAGTACTATCCTGAAAGTATCTGGAATTCTCAGGAAAATTCTATGTCCTTTAATAAAGTTATGAGGAACTCTGGATTTCTACAGACAACCATGGAAGTAGTGAACATATGAACTCAGAAGAAAAGGCTGGGTTTTGACAATTCAACATGTACAGACTTGAAAATTATAGTTCAGGCCTAGGATGTACTAGTACATTTAGATGTCTATTTTCTATAGTTTATATTGATATATTTATCTTCTGGTTATAATCTATCTGCTGCACAGATGCATCTATTTTACAATAACTTATGATTCTGTATGAAAGGGAGAACAAACATATGCATTCCATGTACAAGAAAGTGCCTAAGTTTAATTTTGATTGTCAGTTTCATTGGTTTGACAAATACCTAAGAGATTAGTTAAACAAAGACCTTAATGGGACTATGAAGGTGTTTCTAAAGATGATTTTGCATGCAGGAAGATCTGCAGTGAATATGGCAGTGAATTCCAGTGTGCTTAGAGCCAGGATAGAACAAAAGCAGTAGAAAGAATCCAGACAGCATAGGTGTAAGCCTGGTTGTCCCTAAATACATGCACTTACTGCTATTCTCATCTACCATGGACAACAGATTCCATCTTCCTCATCAGTACTTCAGAGATTATCTAGAAACCTTCAGGCTTTTAGCCTACAACAATAGCTGCATAAAAATCTGTCCTGTTGTGAGGCCACCAGATGTGTGAACTGAGCAGCAAACAGGGCTTTTATGACTCCCAAGCACATAAATGGACATTGTAAGACAATTTTGTCTCTGATCATGTAAGTCATTATAATCAATTCCCTTTTATTTATTTATAATTTTTAACATTTGTTTATTAATTAAAATTACATCAAAATCACAGCTCCCTCCCTCCTCCCTTCCTGTTCCCACCCTCTTCTCTCTCTCCCTCCTATACTTCTCTTCAGGTGAGGGGGGCTCCACATATCAACCCCCCTTAGTTCATATGTCACATGAGGGCTAAGACCTTCCTCTTGAGGCCTGACATGGCAGCCCATCTAGGGTAAAGTGTCCAACTAACAGGCTACAGAGTAAATGACTGAGACTGCCCCCTCCACTGTGTGCTAAGGGATCTGCATGCAGATCAAGTTGCCTATCATCTATATGTGTCTAGGATTCTCTGTGTCTATTTTAAACCTTTTTCTTCTTTTTGTGGTTAGTGTTTTAGTCTCTGTAAGCATTCAGGGGCCTAGGATGTTTGGTTCTACTGATCTTCATGTGTTGTTCTTGGCCCCTTTGGGTATCTCTAATCTTCCTCCCTCTCTTATACAAGACTACCAGAACTCAAGTTAATATTTGGCTGTGTCTCAGTATATGTTTTGATCTGATGTTGCATAGAATTTCTTATAGGATAGTTGTGTTAGGTTCCTGTTTCCTTGACACTGTGGTTGTAGGATAGTTTTGCTGTACTATATGGCTAAAATCCAGTTATTAGTGAATACAAATCATGTTTATCTTTCTGGATATGTGTTAGCTCACTCAGGATGAACTTTTGTAGTTCTATCCATTTGGTTGCAAATTGCATGATGTCTTTGTTTCTGACAGATGTGTAGTATTCCATTTTGTAAATATATCAGGTTTTTTTTTTTTAATCCATTCCTCCGATGAAGGGTATCTCAGTTGGTTCCAGTATCTAGCTGTTATGAATAAAGCTGCTATGAATATACTTGAATGGATGTCCTTGTGGTTTGGTGAAGAAATTTTTGGGTATATTCCCAGGAATGGTATGGCTGAGTCTTGAGGTAGAACTATTACCAGTTTTCTGATATATTACCCGATTGATTTCCAAAGTGGTTGTACAAGTTTGAACTCCCACCAGCAATAGAGGAGTGTTCCTCTTTCTCCACATCCCCACAAGCATGTACTGTCAATTGAGATTTTTATCTTAGCCATTCTGACAGGTGTGAGATGGAATCTCAGAGTTGTCTTGAATTGCATTTCTCTGATGATTAAGGGTGTTGAGTAATTCTTCAAGTGCCTCTCGGCCATTATAGATGCCTCTTTTGTGACAATTTAGCTCTGTACACCATTTTTGACTGGATTATTTGGTTTCTTGGTGTTTAATTTCTTGAATTATTTTTTAAAAATTATGGATATTAGCCATCTGTTGGATGTGGAGTTGAGAAGTTCATTTCCCAATCTGAGGACTGTCATTTTATTCTAATGACAATGCTCTTTGCATTACAGATACTTTTAAATTTTGTATGGTCCTATTTATTAATCATTGGTTTTAGAACCTGAGCTATTAGTTTTCTGTTCAGGAAATTGTTACCTGTGCCAATGAGTTTGAGGCTTTTCCCCACTTTATATTGTATTAGATTTAATGTGTCCAGTTTTATGTTTAGGTCTTTGATCCACCTGAACTTAAATTTTGTGCAGGGTGATAAATATTATGTTCTTCTACTTGTTGACCTCAAGTTAAACCAGCACCATTTATTGAAGATGCTCTCCTTTTTACATTGTACACTTTTGGGTTCTTTGTCAAAAATTAAGGGACCATAGTTGTTTGAGTTTATTTCTATGTCTTCAATTCAATTCCATTGATCAACTGGTCTGTTTCTATGCCAGTACCATGTTTCCTTTATTACTATTCCTCTGTAGTACAGCTTGAAATCAGGGATGGTGTTACCTCTAGAAGTTCTTTTATTGTGCAGGTTTGATTTAGCTATTTTTTTCTTTGTTTTCCACATGAAGTTGAGCATGTCTCTTTCAAGATTTGTAAAGAATTGTTTTGATATTTTGTTAGAAATTGCATTGAATCTGTATATTACTTTTGGTAGGATGGCAATTTTTATTCTGTTGATCCTGACTATCCATGAGCATGGGAGATCTTTCCATTTTCTGATATCCTCTTCAATTTCTTTCTTCAGGAACTTGAAGTTCTTGATGTAAATGTCTTTCACAGGCTTGATTAGAGTTACCCCCAGGTATTTTATATTATTTGTGGCTATTATAAAGGTATTGTTTCCCTAATTTCTTTCTCGGCCCATTTAACTTTGTATAAAGAAAAGCTACTGATTTTTTTTTTTTAGAATTATTTTTTTTATTCAGCCACCTTGCTGAAGGTGTTTATCAGCTGTAGGAGCTCTCTGGTGGAGTATTTGTGGTCACTTATGTATACTATCATATCTCTGTGAATAGGGATAGCTTGACTTCTGCCTTTCCAATTTGTATCCCCTTGATCTCCTTTAGTTGTCTTATTACTCTGGCTAGGATTTTAAGTACTATGTTCAAGAGATATAGAGAGAGTGGGTAGACTACTTGTCTTGCCCCTGGTTTTAGTGTAAATGTTTTAAGTTTCTCTCCATGTAATTTGATGTTGGCTGCTAGCTTGTTGTATTTTGCTTTATTATGTTTAGATATGGCTTATACATGTCCGATCTCTCCAAGATTTTTAGCATGCAGGGGTGTTGGATTTTGTCAAATGCTTTCTTGGCATCTAGTGAGATGATCATGTGTTTTTCTTGTTTCTTCCAGCTTCTTTTTATGGTGGATTACCTTGACAGATTTTTATATGTTGAATCACCCCTCAATCCCTGGGAAGAACCCTAACTGATCATGGTGTATGCTACTTTTGATATGTTCTTTTATTCAGTTTACAAGTATTTTATAGAGTATTTTTAAGTCAAGTTCATAAGAGAAATTCATCTGAAATTCGCTTTCTTTGTTGGGTCTTTGTGTGACTTAGATATCAGGATGACTGTGGCTTCATAGAATGAGCTTGACAGTGTTCCTTCTATTTCTATTTTGTGGAAGAGTTTGAGGAATAATTGTATTAGCACTTCTTTGAAGGTCTGGTAGAATTCTGTGCTGAAACCATCTGGCCCTGGATATTTTTGGTTGGAAGGGGTTAAATGACTGCTTCTATTTCCTTAGGGGTTATATGAATGTTTAATTTTCTTCCCTGTTCTTGATTTAAGTTTGGTAGGTGGAATCTATCAAGGAAATTGTCCATTTTCCTTACGTTTTCCAATTTTAGGGAGTACATTTTTTTTTTTTGAAGTAAGACCTAAAGATACTTTGGATTTCCTCAGTCTCTATTGTTACTTTTCTTTCATTTCTTGTTTTTTGATTTAGATTTTTTCACTGTGCCTTTTAGTTAATTTGGCTAAGAGTTTGTCTATTCTGTTGATTTTCTCATAGAACCAGCTCTTGGTTTCAACAATTCTTTGTTTCTAAGTTATTGATTTCAGCCCTGAGTTTGATGATTTCTTGCCATCTGTTCCCCTTGAGAGTGTTTGCTTCTTTTTTTTTTCTACAGCATCCAGTTGTTAGAGTGAGCTCCCCAATTTCTATTTGAAGGCACTTAGTGCTATGAACTTTCCTCATAGCACTGCTTTCATTGAGTCTCATGTTTTCAGTGAATTTTAAGAAGTCTTTAATTTCCTTCTTTATTTGTTCCCTGACCATGTGGCCCTTGAGCAGTATGTTGGTCAATGTCCATGAAGTATGTAGGCTTTTGTTTATTTCTTTGTTGTTGAAATCCAGCTTTAATCCACTGTGATCTGTTAAAACACAAGGGAGTTTTCAATTTTCTTGTATCTGTTGAGACTTACTTTGTGACCAAACACATGGTCAATTTTGGAGAAGATTCTGTGAGTGCTGAGAAGACATATTCTTTGGTGTTTGGCTGAAACATTCTGTCAATATCTTTAGGTCCATTTGGTTCATGGCCTCTGTTAATTTTATTATTTCTCTGTTTGGTTTCTGTCTCAATGACCTGGTTGTTGGTATGAGTGGAGTGTTGATATATCCCACTATTAATGTGTGTGGATCAATGTGTGGTTTAAGCTTTAGTAACATTTCTTTCACAAATGTGGGTGGCCTTGTATTTTGGGCATAGATGTTCAGTATTGAGGTGTCATCTTGATGAATTTTTCCTTTGATGAGTATATAGTGTCCTTCCCTATCTTTTTGATTACTTTTGGTTGAAAGTCTACTTTATTTGATATTAGGATAGCTACTCCATCTTGCTTCTTGGTTCTTTTTCCTTGGAAGACCTTTTAACCAACCTTTTACTCTGAGGTAAAGTCTATCTTTGTTGGTGAGGTGCATGTCTTGTATGCAGCAGAATGATGGATCTTGTTTTTCGATTCATTCTTTAAGCCTGTTTCTTTTTATTGAGGAGTGGAGTCCATGAATGTGGAGAGGTATTAATGACCATTGATTCCTATTTCCTGTTATTTTGGTGTAGGTGATAGTAGTGTGTTTGTGTATTTATTTTGGTTTTGCTGCAGTGGGGTTATTTGTTTACTGTGTTTTCTTGCATGTAGGTTGCAGTTTTTCTTTTAGGATCAGTTATATGGTGGATTTGTGGATAGATATTGTTTAAAATTGAGTTTGTAGTGGAATATTTTTTTTCTCCATCTATGTTGATTAAAAGTTTTGCTGGGTATAGTAGTCTGTGTTGGCACCTGTGGTCACTTAGGACTTGTAGAACATCTGTCCAGGACTTCTGGCTTTTAAAGTTTATGAGGAAAAGTAAATTGTAATTCTGATGGGTCTGCCATTATATGTTACTTGGCTTTTTCTCTCACAAGTTTTAATATTATTTCTTTGATCTTTAACGTTGGAGTTTCAAAGTTTATGTAGTTGGAGGAATGTTTTTCTGGTCTAATCTATTTGGTGTTCTGTATGCCTCTTGGACTTTTATATGTATATATTTGTTTAGTTTTGAAAAATTTATTTTGCTGAAAATGTTTTCTGGTCCTTGGAGTTGAGTGTTACATCTATTCTTATAATTCTTATTTTCAGTCTTTTAATTTAGTCCTTAATTTCTTGGTTGTTATAAGTGAGGAACTTTTTAGATATTTCATTTTCTTTTGGCTCTTGTATTGATTTCTTCAATTGAGTCTTCCACAACTGAGATTCTGTCTTCCATGTCTTTTTATCTTATTGGTGCTACCTGTATCTGTAGTTTCTGTTGTCTTGCCTAGGTTTTCCACCTCCAGGATTGTCTCTGCTTGTGTTTTCTTTATTGCTTCCATTTCCAATTTTAGGTCTTGAACAATTTTTATTCATTTTCTTTTTCAGCTTGATTATCTTTGCTTGTATTTCTTTAATGACTTTGTCCCATTCCTTTTCTTGTTTGAATTTTCCTGAATGTCTTTAATGGATGTCTGCATTGCCTTCATCTATTTAATTTTGGTTTCCCTAACTTCTTTTTTTTCATTAATTTTTTCAAGTCAAATCTCCATCACCCCCACCTCCCTCCACCCCTCCCAGTCCCATCCTCCTTCCTTTTACTACCTCTCCCACCTGTCCTACTCCTCCAGTGTGGGGTGCCTCTATATATCAGCCTCGCTCAGTTCTTCAGTCACATGAGAGCTAAGAGCCTCCTCTTGTTCCACTAAAGTGTCCCACTAGCAGGTAAAAAAGTCCATGTTCCTATTCTTTGGTTCTGTTGATTATAGGATAGCTATCCTGTACTATGACTCTGAGAATCCATATCACACCAGTTAGAATGGCTAAGTTAAAAAACTCAAATGGCAGCACATACTGGTAAGAAAAATGAGGACACTCTTCCATTGTTGATGGGAGTGCAAACTTGTAAAACCACCATGGAAATCAGTCTGGCGATATCTTAGAAAATTTGGAATAGCTCTACCTCAACACCCAGCCATACCACTCTTGGGCATATATCCAAGAGATTCCTTACCAAACTACAAGGACATCACCTCAAGTATGTTCATTACAGCTTTATTTGTAATAGCTAGAAACTGGAAACATCCCAGATATCCCTCAGCTAATGAATGGATAAAAAAAACCTGTGGTATATTTACACAATGAAATACTACTCAGGTATCAGAAATAAGAAAATCATGCAAATTCCAACCAAATGGATGGGAGTAGAAAATCTCATCCTGAGTGAGTTAACCCAGACCCCAAAACATAGACATGACATGTACTCTTTAAATTCTTTAAGGAATTTATTTTCTTCTTTTAAGGCCTCTATCATTTTCATAAGTATAGGTTTGTTGTCATTTTCTTGTGCTTCAGCTGTGGTGGGATGGTCAGGACTTGCTATATTTAAATAGTTGTCTTTAATTGGAGTAATGTTTCCCTGATTTTTGACTGTTTTATTCTTTCACAGGCCTTTAGGCATCTGGTTGTCCTTATCTGATTGTTTCTGGTGCCCACTGATCTTGGTCTCAAGGAAAGAGGTTTTTTTGGGGGTTCAATGACCTTGTTGACACATAGATCTCCACAAGATGAACAGGGCCTTGTGTTGTAGGCTGGATCTCATTGGATCACCTGCAGTTCACCCCTTCCTTTTGTGTCACTACTGAATACTCAGGTCAGGGATTGGGATGGGGTGTGTTATCCTACTCTGCAGGTTCATGAGATCTGACTGGTCTTCCTATCAACATCAGTGGTTGTCAGAAGGCCACAGAGTGAAGGCTAGAGCCAATGAGGTTTCTGACTGTTCCCATAGCCCGAGTGTCAGTTCTGAGGGTGAAGGTCTACCCCTATAGTTCCCTGGGAGTCACAGATATAATTTCTCCTTCTTGGCCAGAAGCACTATGTCCCAGAGCACCCTAATAGAGATAGCAGGATATCTGATTGTTCCCAAAGCATGGGTGACAATTCTCTGGGTGGGGTCTACCCCTGCAGATCTCTAGGAATTATTGACGCACTTTGGGCTTCTCAGGAAGAAGCACTGTGTCCCAGGGCAGCCTTCTAGAGCCAGTGGTAGGTCCGCCTGTACCCCCACAGCCTTGGTGACACTTCTTTGAGTGAGGAATACCCTGAAGTTTCCTGGGAATCACAGACACAGTTTGTGCTTCCCAGCCAGATGTACTGTGTCCCAGGGCAGCTTTCTAAAGCCACTAGGGTGTCTGTCTCTTCCCATGAAGCCTGATTGAAAGTCTGTGAGTAATTTCTATGCCTGCAGTGCCCCGTGAATCAAAGATGCAAAATGCACTTTTCGACCAGAAGGACTGTGCTTAGTAGAACCAGCAGGGTGTCTGACAGTTCCCCTGCAGCCCAGGAGTCAGGTCTGTGGTTGTGGTCTTCTGCTGCCATTCCCTGGGAATCTCAGGTGTAGTTTTCACTTCTTGGCCAGCAACACTGTGTTTCATTGTAGCCTGCATTACTCAATGAGCTGCACACTAGCTCAGGACTACTTCTTTGTTTTATGGCTGGAAGCCTTTTTTATTATTATTTTTATTTATTACTTCAAATTATATCATCTCCATCACAGTCCCCTCCCTCCACTCCTCCTGGTCCCACTCTTCCACCCTCTCCCTCTTCTCCCACCTATCCCATTCCTCAGATATGGGGTGCCCCTACACGTCAGCCCCCCTTAAGTCAGCATTTATATGAGGGCAAAGAGTTTCCTCTTGCACTGGGGTCCTACATGGCAGCTCCACTAGGGCAAAGTATGCCACCAACAGGTAACAAAATTCTTGTTTTTTTGGGTTTTTTGTTTTTTTTTGTTTTTTTTTCTGTCTGTTGGTTGTTGGATAGTTATCCTGTACTATATGGCTAAAATCTAGTTATAAGTGAAAATATGCCATGTGGCTCTTTCTGGGTCTGGGTTAGCTCACTTAAGATGAGCTTTTCTAGTTATATCCATTTGGCAGCAATTTGCATGATTTCCTTGTTTGTTTCTGATGGCCGGAACTCTGATGCTGCAGACTGTATGCTTAGGCCAAGGACACTGTATGCTCATTGGGAGGGGAGGTTGGGGGGGGGGTGAGATTGAATTAATGACCTGTCAGTTAGCACTGCAACTCAAGACAGCTTGCCTGCCTCCTACCTGAACTGCCTGGTGGTCAGATAGTTGTCACCATGTTGTAAATCCCAGAAAGAATCACCACAATCTTACCATTCCCATGGCTCTGGTGGTGATCTTTTAGGTACAGAAACAACTACATGAAAACTGGAGGCTCAGGAGGCTGCAGAAGGCTTCTGTTTAGAGGTTGAAGCTGCCAGCTGGGGGATATTTGCTCAGACCCACGAGCTCTTCTACTGTGGTAGGCAATGCACCTGCTTCCATATTTGGCCATTCTAGTTTTCTCTAAATCCCATTTATAATTATGTATCTGTTCTATGGTTTCTATCCCTCTACCAGATCATAGCTAATAAGTAAAATACTTAAAGGTGATCCCCAGGCATCAAGCAGACATTAAAACTCATGACTTCATTTACAATGTTCCTATTATTGTTTTACTGGTTTCTCTATGGTAATGTTAATTGGAAAAGAAAACTCACTGATATTAAACAAGTCTCTTTGACTCCTAATATTCTTATTACTATTAATATGATAGTATTCCTGGTTTAAATATCTGTAGAATTGTATTCTACCATATTAACCTATAAACCACTTATACCATTTTGTAGTAGTTTAATACATTTCACTGTGAATTACAATTCATAGCCTTATGTTTACATACAGTTTGGTATCTTGAAACACTTAAGCATTTTATCAATATATATTCATGTTTGTTCTGGACTTTATTTGTTTTCAGATGCTTAAGAGTTTTGTATTGTATTTATAGTTATAAGAAAAAGAACCATTATTTGGACTGAAAGGGAGAGCTGTTGGGGGGAAAAATAAATACCTTAAACTAAAAAAATAAATAAATAAATAAGGGAAGAGGATGGTGGGGCTGAGGGGGAGGAGGGTGGAAGGGTGGGACTGGAGGGGGGAGTAGGGAGGGGATTGTGATTGAGATGTAACTTGAAGAAATAAAAAATAAATTATTAAAAAAAAAGAATATTAAATATAATTGCTTTTGTATTATTTTCACTTACCATATTCCAAGAATAGTGACTCGCCTGTTTTTTCTTACTATGATGATATGAAAGAGAATGACTCTCTTAGGTTCATATATTTGAATGCTTAGTCTTTAGTTTGTACAACTATATGGGAAGAATTAAGGGTTATGCCTTGTTTCAGGTTTCAAAAGCCCACAATATTTCCAGATAGAACTCCTCTCTCTCCCTGTCCCTTTCCCTATCCCTCTCTTTCTCTATCTCCATTTCCCTCTCCCCTCTGTCATGTGCTTGTTAACTTGTAAGATATCAGGGGTTCTCTTCTATGAAAAGAAGGGGAGAGGGGAATGGGGGCAGAATGTGGGAGGGTAGGAATGGGAGGAGAGGAGAGAGGGAGATGTGAAAGTATCTTAAAATGAATAATAATTTTTTAAAAAAGAAAGAACAAGATAGATGGGAAGATTGGTATCTCCTGTCCAGACTTGAGAGTTTAGAAGACTTTTAAAAACTGAGTTCTACCACATAGGTAGTATGGATTTCAGCAAATCACTCAAAAGTTCTAAGTTTTTTCTCACTGTGTATTAAATACAGATAATAAGAAAAGTAAAGTTTAAATTATATTGAGCCACCACACGCATGTAAAATGTTTGCTTATTTCCACTTGTAATATCACTGTTATTATCATTATTATTATTATTATTATTATTATTATTATTATTATTATTAATATTAATATGCTTTTACCAAGTATGGCTTGGTATTAGAAAGATGACTTCAACTCTCTTGCCTCTTTTTCTCTCTCCTCTTCTCTCTTCTCTTCACTCTTCTTTCAGATAGATTCTCATGTATCCTAGACTGACCATGAACTTGTTATATGTGCAAGACTAGCCCTGACCTTGTGACCTTTCTGATTCTTCCTTCCAGATGCTGGAATTACAGATGTTTACCATCATTCCTAGCTATATTTTTTTTACAGTCTATTTTTAAAAATTCTCAACTACACTCATTCTTTGAGTTACTCTGACCCACTTAAAGTAAAAAAAAAAAAAAATGACAAAGTCGACATAGAATATAAACCTGATCAGGCCTCCATAAGACCAACAGAAAAAACCAAACAACCAAGCAAACAAAAACAAATCCTAGTTTGTTCAGGTCAGGATGGATATGAATACATCCCCAGACTTCTATAGCTGACAGTATCATACACCAGGATGAAAAAGCTGGACATCCCTAGGAGAGTGATTGTAAAGCATTGTGTGCACCAGAATGTAATAGTTTTCCCTTGTCACAATGAATTCCTTTCTGAGTTTAAAACATTATTCTTTTTTTTTTTAATCCCTGATTTCTGTTTGTGACAAGTGTCATCAGAGCACAAACCAGATATTCTTCTGTGGAATGTAAGGTTTTGGTCAGACCTTTATTCTGACCTGTGTTTTTCTCTCATATTCCTTTTAGTTGTGGGTCACATTTATTTTCTTGTGACATGGAACTGAGTTCCACACTTTCTTGCTATTGTCAGCTTATAGAAAGGGCCTGAAGCCATCTCTAGGAAGCACTTCCTCTGGCATATCTCAGGATGTGATCTGCCACATTATAATCTTTTCTAAGTCCTAACCTGATTAGGATTCACTCAGGAAAGTCTTGTTTGATATATTCATAATCATCTGATAATGTAAGATATTTATCTATCTATCTATATCTATATATCTATCTATATATACACATATCTATATCTATCTATCTATCTATATATATATATATATATGTATATAAATCTTTGGTCAAATAACATTCCATTGACAAGGGAGGTTATCTAACCATGGTCACAGATTCTGTCAACACTCAGTTGACATCATCATACAGGCAACAGGAATTTTGGGAGCTAACTTTTATTTCTCATTACTAAAATTTTATTTGAGTGATTGATATTGTGTGAGCTTTCATTTCTTTCTTTCTTTCTTTCTTTCTTTCTTTCTTTCTTTCTTTCTTTCTTTCTTTCTTTCTTTTGAGACAGGGTTCCTCTATAAAGTCCTTGCTATCCTAGAACTCACTCTGTAGGCCAGGCTGGCCTTGAACTCGCAGATCCACTGTGATAACCTAGAAAAATGTGACCAAATATCTATTCACCCCAGAGAGGTAACTGACGACATTCAAAAGTAAGAATATCATCTTTTATTTCATGAAAGGAATATTAAAGAGTCCACACAAGGCCAGACATGGTGGCACATGTCACTAATTCCAGCACTCAGGAGGCAGAGACAGTGGAATCTGTCTATCACATGTAACATAAAGATATTGTTTTCTTAAAGTTAGCATATACTTTATATACCTAAACTGAACATGTGCAATATTATCTGAAAATGTATCCTATGTTAAATGATTCATACCATGTACCACAATCTGAATACTTTTCTTCACAACTCACTTCTATGAATGATTCACCTGGTTAGGAGAAGAGAATTACAAGACCAGTGATCAACAGAACACATTCTGTAGTTAGAGAGAAGATCCTGGAAAGAGAAATTAAGTCACAGGTTGCTGTTTCCTCATTCTGTCTAGCATTGTTAAATGAAACAAGGTAGAGTTCACATGTACAGAGTATAATACTTAATATTTTAATTAGTAAATGTAATAACAATTAGTAAATTTATGAATGAATGTGTCAATCTTAAAAATCATAAAATAATTTAAAAATAAGCTACAACTTTCATCACTTTATACTTTTTAAGAATATTAATTGAATTTACAAAAACATAAATAATAATACAATAATTTTAAAATGATACTCCATTTTAATTTTTCAAATTCATATAACTTTTGTTTCTTAACTTTAATTAGTATATTTCTCACCCTGAATTATTCTTCAGTAACATTGACCTCTACATCTTGAAACATCTAATTATCTTACTTTATTTTTTGAAAATACCAGCAGACCATCATCCTGCTTTGTTTTGTCCAATTTTCTTTGACCACCAAAGAGCCTAAACATAATTTTTAAAAATACAGTCAAATCTGGGGATACAGGTTTTGAGTTTCAACCTCATCACTGCATAAATTTGTTATGTGGGTAGATACCTGCCATTCCATAACTTGAGAGGGAGGTAGAGGCAGGAGGGTGCTCATGTGTTAGGTTATACTCCATTACATATCTAGTTCCATGTTAGCCTGGACTATGTGAAACTGTCTTAATTTTTTTCCATACATAATTCTTAGATGTATAATGTGCACAGAATGTGAGATATGATTGTCTAGTTTCTTTAATAGTAGGAGGATAAACACTCTGGTTTTGAGTATACTTTGTTTATTGAAAAGGTGTTTCCAGGAAAAGATGGTGGAGAATAGAGAAGGATTTAGATTGGAAGACAGCATGGACTTGTCTTTGAAAAAATAATCCTTCCAAGGGGTAAGGGAACAGGGTATTTATTGTAAAGTCTATCAGCCATTGATGGAGAGTGATACTTTTTTGTTGTTTATTTATTACTTTAAGTTACATCTCCATCACAGTGCCCTCCTGGTTCCACCATCCCATCCTCTCTTCCCTCTCCCACCCATACCACTTCTACCATGTGGAGTGTCCCTATATATCAAACCCTCTCAGTTCAACAGTCATAAGAGGACTATGAGCTTCCTCCTGCATTGGGGGCTTACATGGTAGCACTCCTAGAGCAAATTGTCCCATAAATAGATAACAAAGTCTATTTTCCTGATCTTTTTGGTGTGTTGATTGTAGGATAGTTATCCTGTACTATAAATCCAATTATAAGCCGAAATCCAATTATAAGTGAGTAGATACCATATGCATCTTTCTGAGTCTGAGTTAGCTCACTCATGATGAGTTTTTATAGTTCCATCCATTTGAGTGTGAATTGCATAATTTCCTTGTTTCTGATAGCTGAGTAGTATTCCATTGTGTATATGCAACACAATTGTTTTATCCCAGTTTCTAGCTATTAAAATAAGGCTGTTATGAACATAGATGAAGATATGTCCTCGTCGTTTTATGTGGAGTCATTCAGGTAGATTCCAAGATGTGTTAGGGCTGTGTCTTGATGTTGAGCTATTCCAAGTTTTCTAAGATATCGCCAAATTGATTTCTATAGTAGTTGTACAAGTTTGCACTCCCACCAGCAATGGAGGAGTATTTCCCTTTCTCCACAGCCTCACCAGCATGTGCTGTCATTTGAGTTTTTGATCTTAGCCATTCTGACAGGTGTGAGATAGATTCTAAGAGTCATCTTGAGTTGCATTTCTCTGATTATTAAGGATGTTGAGCATTTCTTCAAATACCTCACTGTCATTAGAGATTCCTCCTGTGAATTATCGGTTTAGCTCTGTTTCCTATCTTTTGATTGGTTTATTTGATTTCTTTGTGTTGCATTTCTTGAGTTCATTATAAATTATAAATATTAGCCCTCTGTCGGAAGTGAGGTTGGTAAACATCTTTCCCAATCTGTATGTTGCCATTTCGTTCGAATGACAGTATCCTTTGCTTTACAGAAGCTGGTCTGTTTCATGAGGTCCCATTTATTGATTATTGGTCTTAAAGTCTGAGCTATTAGTGTTCTGTTCAAGAAGTTGTCTCCTGTGCCAATGAGTTCGAGGCTTTTCCCCACTTTCTACTTTATTAGATTTAGTGTGTCAGGCTTTATGTTAAGGTCTTTGATCCATTTGGACATAAGTTTTGTGCAAGGTGATAAGCATTGGTTTAATTTCATTCTTTTACATGTCAACATCCAGTGAGACCAGCACCATTTGTTGAAGATGATGTCCTTTTTCCATTTTATGGCTTTGACTTTGTCAAAAAATTACGTGATCATAGGTGTGTAGGTTCATTTCTGGGTCTTCAATTTGATTCCATTGATCCACTGGTCTGTTTCTATATCAGCACCATGCTGTTTCTCTGTAGTATACCTTGACATCTGGGATGATGATACCTCCAGATTTTTTTTTTTTTTTTTTTTACTGTACAGGGTTGATTTAGCTATTCTGGGTTTTTGTTATTCCATATGAAGTTGAGAATAATTTTTCCTAGGTCTATAAAGAATTGTGTTGCTATTTTGATAGGAATTGAATTGAATCTGTATAGAGCTTTTGGCAGGATGACCACTTTTATTATGTTGACCTCCCTCCCCATCCATGAGCATGGAAGATCTTTCCATCTTCTGATGTTCTCTTCAATTTCTTTGTTCAAGGATTTGAAATTCTTGTCACACAGGCCTTTTACTTGCTTGGTTAGAATTGCTCCCAGAATTACACTGTTTGCGCCTATTGTGAAGGGTGTTTTTTCCCTAATTTCTTTCTCAGACCATTTATTTTTTGTTTCAGAATCTTTATTCTATGGTGTTCTCTAGACCCTAGAGGTAGTATTCATCAAATTCTGGACACCAGAGAAAATCACCATTTCAGAAGCTATGAACACTGCATAATGCATAATATATACAAAAATACTAAGGTCAAATGGTTCCAATTTTATCCTGATCACAATTTTAGTAATATTTCCTTGTTTTAAGATTGCCTCTGTACTATGACTTATTAATGGCAGTATGTAAATATTGGCATACAAACCTTGTAAGACATTACATTAATATTAATTTAATATTTGTGAATATATGTTAACATAAACATATGATTAATATGTAAAAAATTTCAAGGATAATCCTACTTGTACTTCATGTAAATTATAACTTTCCAAGTGTGAAAATATAAACAATCCATAGAAAAACCTAAGGAGAAAATGTATTAGAAATTTATAGTCATTATATTTGAATATCAAATCTCCTATTACCTTTTGCTACTCATATTTTCTGAAAAATATAATTATCTAGTTTATGTCATAAAAGAGAAAAATAGATTCTTGGTTTTCATTGCAATTTTAAATAAATTGTAAGTGATCAGTTTTAACAGATACATTAGTGTGCTGATTATTGTCTTTCAGAATGCTGAATTACAGGGGTGAGTGGCTGAAATGGATACCTGTATACAATGGCTCAAAATATTTAAAAGTAATCATGTTAGATCATATGCAACTAATAAAAGCACATTTATTGATTTGAAATTTACTAATTTAAAACATCTCACATAGTCATAATTATGTTTAAATATTCTAACATTTGGTAATAAATGCAAAAAAAACACAAACTATGAGTCATGTAAGAAAAATTTCCACTGTGTGTGTAATAGATTTTTGAAGGAAAAAAAATTCTGATGTTACTCAAGTACAATTGCTAATAGAAGGCACTATCTGAGAACTTAAACAAAGTCTGTCTCCTCTTAGCCAGCATTGTGCTATGTGGAGTAACTGAGCTATTGAGTCCAAGTGATAAAAGTTTCTCTAAGTGTGCATTGAAGGACTGAATAGACTTTATCACAGAATAAATCAGCGATTAGCCTCAACAAACCTATCAAAATTGGGTTTTGTTAACCTCTTTGTAAAGATATTTCAATGGTTTGTTTAGTGATTTTTTTTATAAATAACCTATGTTTTTAAATGTATTTACAAAATTTAGGTTGTATAAACAGACACACATATATGAATATATTTTTCTGTATGATTGGATTATGCAAATGGATAATTATATATACAGTCAGAGAAAGTAGGAAAGTCCTGAATTTATTTTACCTCTGATCTATAGATTCAGTTTCTGCTCTTGCCAAATGCAAGAGGCCTCTCAAATTTCCCAAGTTCCTAATGAAACTACTGCTCATCCTAACACCATGAACTGATTCTCCTGGATGGACTCATATCTCCTATATGAAACTCAGAAAAACGTAGTAATTATTCCAATTTTCTGGAGAGAGAGTCTACAGTTCTTGCAAATGATAGAAGTGCTTACATTAGTCAGAGTGTTGGTCATCTGATTGCTCTTTTCTCCTTTTCTTCCGAGTGAGGAAGCATGTACAATGAAATACGGGGGTGCTTATTTTTGATTTCTCAGTTACATTACATTGTCAGACACAAAAGTTCATGGAAGATATTGCACCAGAAATGATTCTTCCAGGCCAGTGAAATTCTCAGTAGATAAAGACTGGTGAGCCTGACAAACTGTGCTTGATCACTGGAACCCACATGCTGGAAAAACAACATCCACAAGGTTTCCTCTGCCCATCACATGTACCTGTACTCAAGCACAAGTACATTCACAAAAATCAATAAAACTCTTAAAACGTCCCTTTCTTGTATTTACTCTTTGAAAGTAAAACTATGTGTGGATTGCAAACATCATTTTATTACCTTCAGAACAATAATCATTCGAAATGGGAATTATTGAACACTGAAAAACATAGCAATCATGAAACAGGTCTTAATCTTTTGATATTAAATAGATTGACAGGATGGAAATAGCCTCAGAAATAATGAAAGAATTTCACAGCTACACAATATTTTCTTATCATAATTCCACAGAAGACTACAGATCAAAATAACAAATTATGAACAGTTAACTTTAGGAGCATAAAAAGTCATTATTTTATCTACAACAATACAAATTCAAGTTAAATTCAAAAACAAAATCCCCATGCACTAATTATTCTCTGGGTTTTTATTTTAACATTTATTTATTTCTTCGAGTTACATCACAATCATAGTGTCCTCACTTGACACAATCTAAGATGGGAATATTTTTAATCATTATCAAGAATTCCAGTAGGATCCTCAATTTTCTTGTTGCTTCTCTTTTAATAAGGTTAAATACATCTATTCTATTATTAAATCGTAAAGTTGATATCAAACACATATACACACTGTGCTTGCAACAAAATATCTTGTCTCTTCATCGAATGTGCAAGTCTTTATTTCCATTCACTATACTTCCAACCCAAGAAAGAGTTCCTTTAATAGTGAAAGTCAAATAAATTCTGATACCTGTCTATATTTCTTTTAAATTTTGAACTGCAATCAAGTATCTCAAAATTTGAACTCCAAGCATTCTGTAGAAAGTTCACATTGCACAGACTTAGGGATAACAATCCTTACTGGCTTGAGCATCACTAAATACTCTGAGATTCTGCTGTGGAGGTACAGACCACTCCTTTTGGGTATGGAAAATAAGTGATACAAATAACATGCAATTTCAAGGAATTTATGTCTACTGAGTTCATAGATTTCTGTAAAATAATTATTTTATATATGTAGCAAGTAGAAAATTGAAATAAAGAAACAGAAAAAATATAAACTACAGTTTGAAGGATGATGATGACCAGTTTTGTCTTTTTTTTAAATTTTCACTTATTTATTACTTCAAGTTACATCTCCATCACAGTCCCCTCTCTACACCCCTCCTGATCTAACCCTCCCACTCTTTCCCTCCTCTCCCACCTGTCATATTTCTCTGGAGTGGGTTGCCTCTACATATCAGCCTCCCTCGGTTCAACAGTCATATGAGTGTTAAGAGCTTCCTCTTGCACTGGGGGCCTATATGGCACCTATATTAGGGCAAAGTGTCCCAGTAACAAGTAGTAGGGTCTATGTTCCTGTTCATTTTGGTGAGTTGGTTGTAAGGTAGTTATCCTGTACTACATGGCTAAAATCCAACTATAAGTGAATAGATGCCATGTGCATCTTTCTGAGTCTGGGTTAGCTCACTCGGGATGAACTTTTCTAGTTCCATCCATTTGGCTGCAAATCGCATAGTTTCATTGTATCTGATAGCTGAGAAGTATTACATTGTGTAAAAGTACTACAGTGTTTTTATCCATTCTTCGGTTGAAGGACATCCAGGTGGTTTCCAGTTTCTAGCTATTACAAATAAAGCTGCTATGGACATAGATGGGGAAGTGTCCCTGTGGATTGGTGAGAAATTGGATGTACACCCAGATGTGGTATGGCTGGGTCTTGAGGTAGAGCTATTCCAAGTTTCAAAGATATCACCAGACTGATTTCCATAGTGGTTGTACAAGTTTGCACTCCCACCAGCAATGGAGGAGTGTTCCCCTTTCTCCACACCCTTACCAGCATGTGCTGTCATTTGAGATTTTGATTTTAGCCATTCGGACAGGTGTGAGATGGTATCTCAGGGTCGTTTTAAGTTGCATTTCTCTGATGATTAAGGATGTTGAGCATTTTTTCAAGTGTCTCTCAGCCATTAGAGATTCCTTCTTTGTCAATTCTCCGTTTAGCTCTGTCCCCTATTTTTTCAATGGGTTATTTGGTTTCTTAGTGTTTAATTTGAGTTCTTTATAAATTATGGATATTAGCCCTCTGTCTAGGGTTGATAGAGATCTTTTCCAAGTCTGTAGATTGCCCTTTTGTTCAAATGACAGTTTCCTTTGGCTTACAGAAACTTTCCAGTTTCATGAGGTCCCATTTATGAATTATTGGTCTTAGAGCCTGTGCTATTGGTATTCTGTTCAGGAAGCTGTCTCTTGTGCCAATGAGTTTGAGGCTTTTCCATACTCTCTCTTTTATTAGATTTAGTATGTTGGCCTTTATGTTAAGGTCTTTGATCCACTTGGACTTAAGTTTTGCACAAGGTGATAAGTATGGGTCAATTTGCATTCTTTTACATGTCGACATCCATTTAAACCAGCACCATTTGTTGAAAAGGCTGTCCTTTTTACACTGTACAGTTCTGGATTCTTTGTCAAAAATTAAGTGGACATATGTGTGTGTAGGTTTATTTCTGGATCTTCAATTCTATTCCATTGATCAAGTATTCTGTTTCTATACCAGTACCATACTGTTTTTATTACTGTTGCTCTGTAATATTTATTGTTATTTATTGAAATCAGGGATGGTGGTACTTCCAGATTTTTTTAAATTGTACAGGATTGATTTAGCTATTCTGCGCTTTTTGTTATGAAGTATGAAGTTGAGAATTGTTCTTTCAAGGTTTGTAAAGAATTGTGTTGGTATTTTGATAGGAATTACATTGAATCTGTATATTGCTTTTGGCAGGGTGACCATTTTTATTTTGTTGATCCTACCTATCCATGAGCATTGGAGATCTTTCCATCTTCTGATGTTCTCTTCAATTTCTTTCTTCAAGGACTTGGAGTTCTTGTCATACAGATCTTTCACTTGCTTGGTTAGAGTTACCTCGAGGTATTTTATATTGTTTGTGGCTTTTGTGAAGGGTGTTGTTTACCTAATTTATTTCTCAGCCTATTTATCTATTGTATAAAGAAGGGCTTCTGATTTTTTTAAATTTTTTTTTTTTATATCCAGTCATCTTGTTGAAGGTGTTTGTCAGTTGTAGTTGATTTCTGATGGAATTTTTGGGTTCACTATGTGTACTATAAATATCATCTGCGAATAAAGATATTTTAACTTTCTTTCCAATTTTTATCAACTTGATCTCTGTTAGTTGCCTTATTGTAATAGCTAGAACTTCAAGTACTATGTTGAAGAGATATGGAGAAAGTGGGCATCCTTGCCTTGTTCCTGATTTTAGAGGAAATGATTTAAGTTTCTCTCCATTTAACTTGCTGCTAGCTACCAGTTTGATGTATATTGTCTTTATTAGGTCTAGTTATGATCCTTGTATGCCCACTCTCTCTAGGGCTTTTATCATGAAGGGTTGTTGGATTTTGTCAAATGCTTTTTCAGTATCTAGCGAAATGATCACATGTTTTGTTTTTTTTTCCAGCTTGTTTACATAGTGGACTATATTGGTGGATTATTGTACATTGAACCACCCCTGCATTCCTGGGATGAAGCCTACTTTTTCATGGTGTATGATACTTTTGATGTGTTCTTGAATTCGGTTTGCAAATAATTTATTAAGTATTTTTGTGTCTATGTTCATGAGAGAAATTGGATTGAAGTTCTCTTTCTTCATTAGGTCTTTGTGTGATATATAGGTATCAGGGTGACTGTGGCCTCGTAGAATGAGGTTGGCAGTGTTTCTTCTGTTTCTATTTTGTGAAAGAGTTTGTAGAGTATTGGTATTAGCCCTTCTTGGAAGGTCTAGTAGAATTCTGTGCTGAAACCATCTGGCCCTGGGCTTTATTATTTATTTATTTATTTGTTTGTTTGTTTGTTTGTTTATTTATTTATTTACTTATTTATGGTTGGGAGATATTTAGTGACTGTTTCTATTTCTTTATGGGTAACAGGACTGTTTAATCTATTATCCTGATCTTGATTTAAGTTTGTTAGGTGAAATCTATCAAGAAAATTGTCCATTTCACTTAGGTTTTCAAATTTTATGAAGTATAGATTTTTGAAGTAAGACCTAAACTTTCTCTGGATTTCTTCAATGTCTGTGGTTATTTTGCCCTTTTCATTTCTTATTTTGTTTATTTTGGTATTTTCCCTCTGCCTTCTGATTAGTTTGACTAAGCGTTTGTCTATTTTGTTGATTTTCTCAAAGAACCAACTCTTGGTTTCATTGATTCTTTGAATTGTTCATTTTGTTTGTAAAATGTTGATTTCAGCCTTAAGTTTCATGATTACAAGCCTTCTATTCCTATTGAGAGTGTTTGCTTCTCTTTTTTCTAGCTTTTCCAGTTCAGCTGTTATGTTGCTAATGTGAGCTTTTCTTTTTTTAATTTATTTTTTATAATTTATTTTTTATTTCTTCAAGTTACATCTCAATCACAATCCCCTCCATACTCCCCCCCTCCAGTCCCACCCTTCCATCCTCCTCCCCCTCAATACCCCACCCTCTTCCCTTTTTTTTTTTTTAGTTTAAGGTATATCTTTCACCCCCCAATAGCTCCCCCTTTCAGTCCAACAAATGTTTCTTTCTCTTATAACAATAAATACAATACAAAACAACAGAAATAAAGAGGCCACAATTATGAGAGTTATATGGCTTATCATATATTCCCAATGTCCAGTCCATATGTATTTGGCACCTGACTTTAACATTCTACTATCTAACCATCTCCATGAGTTTAAAGTTCTATATCTAACTCAGCTTTCATACTAACTTGCATCACAATTTTAAAAACATCTTCTTAGATCCAGAATACCCTCTTGATTCCTAAACAACTCAAAATTTAACTATGAGACTCTAGCTATCTATTCTTCAACTACCTCAAAGACCTGAGAGGGATAAGGCACTTAGTGCTATGAACTTTCCTTTTAGCACTGCTTTTATTGTGTCCCATAGGTTTGGGTATGTTGTGCCTTCATTTTTGTTGGATTTTAGGAAGTCTTTGATTTCCTTCTTTATTTGTTCTGTGACCCAGTGGTCACTGAGTAGAGAGTTGTTCAGTTTCTATGAATATGTAGCTTTTTGTTATTTCTGTTGTTGTTGAAGTACAGCTTTATTGCATGCTGGTCTGTTACGATACAAGGAGATATTTCAATTTTCTTGTATCTGTTGAGGCTTGCTTTGTTTACAGCTATATGGTCAACTTTGGAGATGGTTCTGGGAGGTGCTGAAAGGATGGTGTATTCTTTTGTGTTTGGGTTAAAAGTTCTATAGATATATGGTAGGTCCATTTGGTTCATGGCCTCTGTTAGTCTCATTATTTCTCTGTTTGGTTTCTATTTCAATGACCTGTCCATTTGTGTGAGTGTGGTATTGAAGTCTCCCACTATTAATGTTTGGGGACTGGTGTATGGTTTAAGTTTTAGAAGTAAACTTACATTTCTTTTACATTTGTAAAAGAATCTCTTCTCATTTGGAAAATAAGATGATCTAAGAAAATATTTTTAAATTCATTCCACTTCTAAGATTTTTATATAACAACCATAAGGAAGATGATAGTTTTTCAGAGTAATCATCTTCAAAATACTCACAAGTCATTGAAAAAAGTGAAAAGTGTTAACCAATAAGCTACAATGGAGTCTGCAGACCCTAAGTGGCTTATAATGTCTTGAGTTCTTAGCTACAGAGTGATAGGAATGAGATGTACATTTAATAGCAACTGTATTTCAGATATTAAATTTAATTTGTCTTCTTGTCTATTGATATGAGGGTTTGGGTGTTGACGGAGAATGATAGTTCTGGTCAGCCCCATAGGCTATTCTACATTTTATGGTTAAACAGCATTTGTTTTGGGACGATATGTTCAACTATGTTAAGGTAAGTATTCTAAACACATGTAAAGTTGGCTACGCTATAACTATGATGTTCGGCAGGCTAGGAGGATTAAATGTAGTTTTGACAGAGATACTGTCAATACATATATGGTGGGCTTAAGCTAAAGAGCATCTCTATATATGTATCTGTTTATCTAAATCTATAATTTATGTACAAAATCTATGCTAGCACAAAATAATAAATGTCAGTGTTAAAAAAACCTATGTAAAGATTAAGGAAATATGAAAGAGGCTTTCCTATTGGTTATAAAAGGAAAGACAGATCTATAGGACAACAAGAAGACTTGCCTTGGCCAACTCTGGATGGCTTTCCTGAACCCTCCATCAAGAACCATATGTAAATAGCACTACTGCCAATTCTAGTAAACTTACCCAACACTTTGCGAAGTTGCCCCTTCATATATATTCTTGTGTTTTATTCATCTAATTGTAACAGACTGAATTGTGAGTAAAAAAGGTTTCTAAAAAATTCTTAGCCTATTCCAGAAAGAAGACCACCTATGATGAGGGGAAAGAAGGGGCAAATGGAAGTCCTAAACTTAGAAGCTTAGATAGTAGAAACAGGCCTTCTGTGGCCCCTTCAGCTTGCCCTGTTCTCCCTTCTGGAAGCAGTATCTTAAGTTTTTCTTTTTTTATTTTATAAAGTAAACCTTAATTAGTGACTTATTCCACCTCTGCCTCCTTCTCTGGGAGCTCAAGAACTGAGATGAGATGACTCCTGGGGTTGGATGTGAGGGAGGAGATCAAGGAGGCATCTCTTCCCTCTCTACCATAGACTATCGTCTTCCAACAGAAGGATTTCTGTTCTTAAAAATGCTTTGTAAACACTGTTGGCACAAAAAATAATTTGAAGTCAAGACGAAATATTTTAACCATGGCTTCTGAGATTGAGACACTAAATTTATAAATTAATTCCATTTCAATTGTCACTTGTGCACACATGGATATTTTCTAAGACAGTAGAAAGGACAACAAAGACACTTTTGAACTCAATATGCTAGCTGTATTTTCTCCTTGTTTGTAATAATTAAGTAACAGTGGATAGCTAATTAAAAGAGTTGTTTTAGGGACCATTGTAGAACCAAATAAATAATTTATAAGGTAACCAATTTATCCTTGTATGTAAAATGCTGAAATTCTTCTCTCAATCTATGAAATAGAAACAGACTTGAAATCAGGAATATCTCTTTGGCCTCCAGCTCCATACCTTGCTGGCCATTTGTAACATGTGACACACTTGGTTATTAATATCTGCCATTCTGAGCTAACATAAGTGATAATAATAATTCCTATCTCACAGACCTGCTGCATAAGACTAAGAGAATAACATTTGTGGAATTCTGACCATAAATACTGGACATGATATTGATCTCTAATAAATGTTATTTTACATCAGTAGTACTATAACACATAATTGAGAAATGTGTAAATAATCATTTCAAAAGAAAAGTTAAATAGGGTTTTCATTCTAATGCTACACTTTGGTTTATTTTAAAGAGAAATGGAAAAGATACTGTTAAATTAGAGATTTATTGCTCCAAAATTGATTTATAATTTAACATCCTGCTGTCTACTGTATTACAATAAGGAAGGCATGGAGACAGATGATGCTTAATGTCCTAGCTTAATATAAGTGAATCTTACAAATATAGTTATTGTAACAAGAATGTTGTTATCAACTTCTCAGGTACCTTGATATGGAGCTGCTAAAGACCTGTCCAAGTGCTGAAGGAAACAGGCACTAATTACTTCCATGATTTGACTTCATCCATATAGCAATATGACAGCTAGAAATAAACAGAGTTCATGGATGCTGCCTAGGATTATTCTTGAGGAGGATGGCCCTGTGTAATCTCTGAATACTTAAGGCCTATATGAGTAATTTGACAAACTTCTCAGTAAATAAAGTCTCTATTTTCTATTATTTCATACAGTTAGTGACCAAAACATACCGTTACACCTGCTAATATTATGTTTAGATGCAGATTTTCAGGTTTTGACTAGTGTTCAGTTTCTCTTGATAACAAAATAAATTTAGAACTTTTGGATCCTAAATATGTTTAAAGGAAACATTTCTTCCAAAGTTTATGTAGAAAAGATATACCTGAGTTATGTAAAAGCCTTAAACCCTGTGTTGGAAAATAATAACCTAAAATATAAGTTTTTGTTATGAAGTTATATATTTCCTTAAAAATTATCCTTATTTCCATAGTTTGAATATCTTTCTTTAGGACTATCTTTGAAGCCTGAGAGCATAAGATAGATTTGTTCAATGGGTCTCAAATGACTCACAGACATTTTTGTAAGTCATTACCATAACATTTTTACAGTATGCTTTTTATAAAGCAGAAAGAGGTCTGAACTTATTCTACCACTAAAGATATATTAGTAACTCATATCCTGTTCACAGGTACAGGAACTCTAGTGCCAACTCCAGTTACACTTGGGAAAATGTCTGTAAACAGACTGCTCAGACTGACTTCAAAATGCAAAATGACCTCAAAATAATGTTACTGTATTGTGACTCAGGCCTCCTTACCTATGTGAATTTTATGTGAACAGTTTAGGCTTCTCCTAAAGAAGCCTGACCTGTAGGAGTTCTGCCTGTTACCCTGATGGTCTCCAAAACTGTGTCTTGTAAACCTTTTGCTTATTCTGAAAACAGTAAGTGTAATTACTCTTGCAAATCAGTTTCCACTCAACAAAATAACAAAATAACTTGCTAAATAGCATGCCTAATTTACATATCTAAGAGACAACAAAAGCTTCATGTACTGTTTTATTATATCTTTTATGTGAAAAAAGAAAAAAAACATAATTCATTTATGCCAATGCCTAAAATAAAAGAGGTAATTAGGAACACACTGTTGTCATGATTTTATAGCAAAATTCACTCTGCTTTCAGAGAAAATATGATGCCTTATCTGATGCTTATGTACTTATAATCAAGAGGCTAATGTCTGTGGGTAAACACAATGTTTCAAAATGAGTCAATTGGAAATAGACTTGAAAATAATACTTTCTACTGTAACAAAATATTTAAAAAATCACAACATAGGCACATGCACATATAAGCCCTTTACGGTTTCCATAAGGAAAGATTATTTTTATGTACTTTTCAATATACTTTGTGCATTGTCCTAGAATATGGCCATTAACATAACTTTTAAAAATTATTTTAAGGTGACATGAAATCATAATATTTCATATGAAAATGTGAAAAACAGAGACGGGACTAAATTTATATATACTTATCTTAATCCTAGGTATATGGAACTACATTTTTCATATTTATATAAAATTTAATCTATCTTTCTCAAATAAGAGAACTTATTCTAAAATATAGATTTAAACATTTTGATACAGGATCTGCTACACCCCATGCTGCCCTCCTACTGATTAGATGACTCATGTGCTGCCCCCAGAAGTCCTGGGAGCACAGGTGTCTGTCACCGCACCTGGCATTTGTTTAATTTTTAAATTTTTATTAATAGATTTTCTTTTAATGGTCTTAGATGTTTGGGTAGGAAAGAAAGTATGTCATAGGTAATGTTTTTTACAGTGTAAAGCAATTACAGCTCACAGAATGATGAAACTTGTTGAAAATAGTGATATCAATAAACTTTTTGATAGGAATCAACCTGCAGATGTTCATTAATAATAAACTAGTTTTAAATTACAGTAATATTCATACCTTTCAAGTTTATGTCTTACTTGAAATTTGTAGCATTAAGTTCAGGAAGTAAAGGATTCAGTGGCTTCAGGCAGTGCCTGAAACTGACCAGGTTCTTGGGGCTTCTTCCTCTCCTAAGAATATATAGCAGTAGGGATTGCTGAAAGGTTTTTCTGACAATTGAGAGGCCTAGAAGAGGCTCTGGGTTAGACAAGTCACCAGGAAGAAACAGATCAGTGAATCTGCCTCGAGAAAGCAGAGACCAACTAAACCATCTAGAAGACGATCAAATGAACTGAGCCATCTGGAAACTACACTCTCCAAACTGTTGAGCTGCCTGCAGGTTGTATAGTGTGCTGGATTTTTCTACCTTTCATGAACATCGCCAATGATGGTGTGGGCTTTTCAGATGCAGCTGTCTTTGAGTCATTTCTGCTCCTGTAAGTAAACCATCGCCCATATTTCTGAAAGTAACCCCACAAAAATTCATTGGTTCATCAAGTTGGAATTTGGGGGTATCCTTCTGTAGTCTATCATCAGGTCACTGGGGTGAGTAACATATACACAGACCCAAAGACTCTAGAAAACCTTAATCTCAGAATGTCCATTGGATATTCCAAATGAGTGGCTGAAACAAATGTGTATACTAGTTCAAGCTGGCTTTGAAGCTGTTTCAACACTTTTGTTATTTACTATGTATATGCTCTGTGTATACCCTGCCATTATAAGAATAACCTTCACCATCCTTTGTTCCAGCTACACGAACACAGAACCAGCAGGTATTTTAATATGTTAATATTAAAGTAAACCCTTTAGATTAATACTCTGCAGAAATGACAATTTAGAAAAAAATTACATTAAATTAATATGAAAAAGTTTAGATAAGTTACTTAAAATAGAATAATAATTTCATTTACTCTCCATAAGATAATCTTAATGTAGCATATGTTATATCTGTTAGGATTCCTGAATCTCCTGTTTGCCATGCAGCATAAGGTCGTGGTCAGTGCCCTATAGAGACTAGCAACCAGGTTGAGATTGAGAAAGATCCACCCCAACTGAGATTGGCAGGCTGGTGAGAATTGTTCTCTCCCTGGGTGCTTGCAAGTCCTCAGGCATATAAACAATCTAAGCTCTGGCTACAGGGAAAGTTACATAGAGAGGCCTCTTATCTTTCCCCATACATCAGAATCTAAAAGAAGCTGGCCTATTTTTACCGAACTTTTAAAATATTATTAAGTATTTATTTACTAACAATATTCACTTACAACAAATATCAACAATTTCTTAACTATGAATCCTACAAATTCCTACAACCCTTTTAACCTAACCACTAATCCTATTAATAATTATTTTCCTAACCTTTTAGAAGGATACAGTCTCTGGGGCAGTTCCTCAGTCGTCAGAAACACAATCTCTGTGGTAGATTTTTTTTTTAATACTTTATTTTTTTTCTTCAAGTTACATCTCAGTAACAAACCCCTCCCTATTCCCCCTTCCTATCCTGCCCTTCCACCCTCTTCCCCCCAGAAGTTTCCCCTTTCAGTCCAACAGATGGTTCCTTCTCTTATAACAGTAAGTATTATACAAAACAATAGATATAAATATGCCACATTTATGAGAGTTAAATGGCCCAGTATACCTTTCCAATGTCCAGTTTATACATATTTGGCCCCTGACTTTAACATTCTACTATCTACCCAACTCCATGAGTTTAAAGGTCTATATGTGACTCAACATTCATACTATCTTGCAACACACTTTTAAGAGTATCTTCTTAGATCTATAACACCCTCTTGATTCCTAAACAGTTCAAAATTTAACTATGAGACTCTAGCTGTCTCTTCTTCAACCACCTCAGAGACCTGAGAGGGATAAATATATTTGCTTATATAGGAAGTGCAGGGCCTGCAGCTTCCAAAACTAAGAAAGAACATACCAATGACTGCCTGGACAGTTCCCATTTTCTCTCCATACATTCTTTACGCACTTAGCAGTCCTTTTTCTGGATCTCAGATGTAAATTCGTCAGGGTGTATTACAGTCTTACCTTAAATAAGGCTTAATGCTTTCTTCTCTTTGGGAGACCTCAGCCCTCTGTAAGCCAAATTACTTCTTTCGCATCAGGAACTCTGCCACTCTGCCTCAGTCCCTAAAGCTGGCCACAGTTTCGTTCAGGCCACTGTTCAGACAGATCAAACCCCTCTAGACAAAAGCTGAGCCACATGGTTTAGTCCTTGGCCTTTTGGTGTCTTGCTGAGGTTTTTTTTTGCTCACCAGCTTCTTTCTGCCTCAGGGAGATTTGGCCATCAAATGATGGCCAGCACTTTTTTCAGCAGGACTCTCAGAGCTCTCTAGCACCAGGGGCCTCTTTTTTATGGGGCTCCACGCACTGTCCTTAAATAGGAGGAACTCTGTTTCAGCTTAATTTGGGCTCTGCCCACTTAGCAGCTGAAAACAATGTCAGGGCAAATACTTTGTTTCTTAAGTCCATTAAGTCTTTCCTGTTTCCCTGACTTCAACCTTGTTTTTTCAGTCCATTAAGTCTCCTGTTTGTTTCCTGTTTTCACCTGACTTCATCCTTGTTTTTCCACAAGCTGATAAGCTAATCGCTCACAGCCAAATTGATCTTCATGCCCGAAATTGAGAGACTGTATCATATATTTACTAAATATTTTCTAAATCTAATTCCCTACAGCCTATGATTAAAAAGAGGGAGTGCAGGCTAAGGGGATGGGGAACAGAGAGAGAAAAGAGAAAGGAGATCCATGACCCATCTCAAGAGCCCCAGCCTATAGATCTTAGAGAATCATGAACTTTTAAAGTAAGTTTTAATAAAGGTTTACAAAATAGCAGCCTCAGGTCATGATTTTGCTTGAAGGAGTTTTAACCTCTGAGGAAGGCACCCTTTATCTGTGTTGGCACTTGTCCAGGAGCCTGGGGCCCCTGACCCAGGCAGGCAGAGCTAGAGGTTTTCCCCTGGACCTGCTTCCCTAATGCAGACCTCCTCATCACCACTGATTGATTCACTGGAACACTCAGCAGCGAGGAGCATCCTCTCTCCTCCCCACTGTGATGCAGGGACCCATCACCCATTCCCCTCCTGTGGAACCACCGCTTCAACCCGGAGAGCTCCCTTTTTAAAAACAACAATATCCATGTTGTTATATTATAAACCCTAAGATATAGCTTATTAATAAGAATAGTGGAGTAAAATTCTTATTCATGAAAGAATTTATAGAGAAAGACTTCATCCACAGTACTTAGAAGTACAAAATTGGGGGCTGTGGTGCTAGCTGTCTTGGTATAGTATTTATTGTTTTACAAATATGAAGACCTGACCTCAGTCTCCATAACCTTGGTAAGAGGAACTGGTCATGGTGGCATTTGCTTTTGCTCCCAGCACTGGAGAGATGAAGGCAGTTGGCTACTAGGGACCTTTTATGGACAGCCAGTCATTCTA
This sequence comes from Lophiomys imhausi, assembly GCA_907164525.1. Lineage (NCBI taxonomy): Eukaryota > Metazoa > Chordata > Mammalia > Rodentia > Muridae > Lophiomys > Lophiomys imhausi. The sequence goes on from CAJQZJ010032546.1 coordinate 4,868,740, forward strand.
GCATAATACTTGGTTCCGAAGATAGTTCTCTAGCTTTCACATAGATACATGTACCCACACACACTCAAGCACCTGCACTCATATACATGTGCACATGTACAAAATAAAATTTAAAAATGAATAAATCTGAAGCCTAAAATTTTATACGTGCCATTATAGTAGCTTTAACTTCAGTTCACCTTAAAAGCAGCACCAAGACACTTCCTTAACCATAACATATCTCCTGACTAATGCTTGAATGAAGGAAGTCATAATCTAGCCTTTGCCAGGGCATTTGTTCTACCAGGATTGTCTACGGTGATTCTTCCTGCTATTGGTTTCATCATGTTGTAGTAGTTACAATTCCATTGCACTGGGAGACATTCATGATCATGTAAAAAGGAATGAGTTAGCACGTTTGAGTCTTCTTTTAATAATATCAAGTGCAGAAGTAATTAAGTGCATTAGAGCAAACAGAACATTATTAAAACTTCATTAATTTGATTGTAAACTTTGGGAACTATTTTTACTGAGTTAGTGTTTACTTTAGATGTGATGAATTCATCTTCACAGAGCACATAAATTGAATATTTGATGCAATAATATATTTACATGCTCTTTATATGTTATTTTACATAAGTAAAAAAATTAAAAGTAGATAATACATCTTATTTTTAATAAAAGCTCTCACTTCATTCTCTACTATGAGAATGCTCAGATCTCACCAATATTAAAATAGTTGCCCCTTGTCTGATGCATTACCCACAAACACCCTGACTCTGACTTCCTTTCCAGTGAGGCTTCTAACTTCATAGACATTAAGTCACAGGAAGTCATTGTACTGTTTCTTCATGATCTTGGTGGAAGGCCCTGGACTTGTCTCTGTCTCTCAACATCACTTTATGGATGAGAATAACCACATATTCCTATTTGTTTCTCCCGACATCCTGGACTGCAGGTAGTAAACATTTTAAATTATGAGGTGTACCAGTACATTTTTATTTAATAAACATATATTTATTAATACTTAACAATTATCTATAAAGTTCCTAACTCCTAACACCTGAACCCTAACTCTAAAACCTAATCTATAATACACTAATACCTATGATACAAACATTTAACACTAACCTAAGGATTCTCAAAAGGATATTTCCCTTTGGGTGTGGATCCTTATGGCTGGCTGGCCTTCATCAAATCTTTCAGTGTTAAAATCTCTGAATCTTGTTCACCAGATCTTAAGGCAGTTTGTAAATTTAATTTGCTTTGACTATTAAAGGGCGGTGTCCCTTGTATCAAATAAGAATTGCCTCTGCAGTCCTATAGCCCAATTATAAAGTTTTCTAGGCTCACCATTAAGATGCTTTGGGCCTCCAAGGGTATTGCTCCAGTGCTCTGTCCAGTCCAATGCCCCTGGACTCCCACCTAGGCGCTCCTGGTACCAGAAAGAACACACCGCTGGACCCATTACAAGTCAGTAAAGATGGTGAAGCCTCCTACTCAGATGATGATGTGGCTCTGCCAGATGAGGAGGAAGATTGGCAGTGTAGTAGGAGGAGGAGTGACCTGTGACCACGTTAATCTTGACTTAAATTTCTTCACCTGTCATAATGAATTGGCAGCGTGATTTTCTGCAGAAGTTTTGTGTGCTTCTAAATCATGCCCTTGGGCTATGTGTCGCTCCAAAACTTTCCTTGCAGAGGGGTTGAGGAGTAGCAGGAGATCAGGAGATGGAATGATCTGTCATGAATATCTGGAGTTCTTTTGGACAATGTCATTGCCATAGTTTCTCTTGGGCTCCCTAGGGAAAATTCCCCCTACCCTCCACCCCGTGTCCAAGGTCCCATGATCAAAAAAGCCATCCACCTCTGGAGGACTCCCAAGGACACACCACATCTAGATGTAAATCTTTTACCTGAGAAGCCCTGCTTTTGCTATTCCAAGATCCTTATGATGTTAAATGCTATCACTACCCACCCCCCCACAATGGGATTCATCTTATTTTTTTCCATGCTTTTTTACTTCATTTTTCTTTCATGTTCTGAGCTCACTTTCTTAAAATATTCATTTTACAAATATTTTTGTTCATTCTTCAGTTGTTTCACATGGGTGGACTTCATTTGAGCTAAAAGAGGAACTGCTGTCTATGTTTTTTAAATGTAGACTTCTAGAGGGTTTCACATTGAGTCTCATGGCAAATTTGAGACTAATATTTCTGATAATTAATATATTTTATTTACCATTTATATAGCATTTTTATGAATTTTTATATTTCTTCTGTATTATTTTAATGGCAACTCCTTAGAGATCATGTCTACAACCCATTCATATGCCATTTCTTTATCCTCAAAGCAACCTTGTAACAAAGTAATTAATTCTATTCTCTAAGTTTAATGTTGCATATTCCACTTACATTCACATATGTTGTATGCCTCAAGATCCATTATTAAATTTTAATAATTAAGAATTTTGTTGCCATTGATGGAGTTTAAAGAACAAAAATGAAAATGTTCACCCATATTTTTCAACTTTGAGATTAGTTCCTTCTTATGGATATATACATTGATTTCCTCTATCATTTTTTTATGTCTGGAAATATATTTCATATTTTATAATTCAAATATTTGAAACATCTCTCAAATTTTAATTATTTAAAAGCTGACCTTTTAAAATTTTGACAAATGTATTGTTTTCATCAGATATAAAACTATGGTTTAACTATTTTTTTATACTGACTCCAAAGTACACAAAGAGAAGGAACAAAGCATCAAAGAAAAATGAGATATGGATAAAACAAACAGCAAGGGGACATGTTTAACTTCAGTCAGGCTAATAATCCTACTAAATCTTCAACTTGTTAACTTAAAACTGAGAAGTCTTCAGATTTGATTTAAAGAATAATATCAAATCTAATAATACAATATTTTCAGAAAACAGATTATTAATGTGAAGATAGTAATATGTTAAAGATAAAAATATTGAGAAAGACACATAATGCACATTAGTACTATTCAGAAGAAATCTAGAGTAACTGCCTGAAAATCAGAAAAATTAAGTTTTAGAAAAAATTCACAAAGAAAGCTAAAGGATGACTTCATAAGAATTCGGGAGTAAATTTATCAGTTAATGTGGTGATAATAAACACATATTGGCTTAATAACAGCAGTATAGAATACAAGAACTGGCTGATTTTAATATTTGTCTTTCAAGAATTGATGAAACAATTGTATGAAAAATGGTAAGAATTCAAAAACTTCACACAGCCCTGGAGACCAGCATGCCCTAAATGACAGTTATGGAGCATTGCCCACTAAGAAGAGGATGAACATTTTTCTCAAGTGCGCATGAAATGTTACAAAGATTGTTCATATGCTGAGTATAAAGACTCAATAAACTTAAATTGATTTGGATCATACAAAACCTGTTCTCTACTCAAATGGAATTAGCTAGAAATCAATTATATAAAGATATCTTGAATACAACTAATTATCTGGCAACTACTGAACATACTTCAAATAAACAATATGCAGAGAAGAAATTTAAAGCTTTCTAATAGAATAAAATGAAAATATTATACACCACAATTTTTGAGATGCCACTATTCAGAGAGACACCCATGGGACAAGCACTCACATTTAAGAGAAATTCTCAAATAATCTCCTCTTAGAGAAAACATGTAGCAAAGAAGATGTAAAGTAAGCAGAATAAAACAAGCCACAAACAATAGATAAAAATGAGTAAAATGGAAAACAAAGAGCTGGTTTCCAATGAAAAAACCGATTCATTGAAAACATTACAGTTTTAAAGTATTTCATTGCCTGTTCAAAACAACAACAACAAAAGATAAAGATAAACCATCTATCAGTTGTACTTCTTTTAGTGGAAGCAACAGTTCAACTTTGAGGAATAACTCAAGTGCAAAAGAACATGTTAGAGCACTTTCAAGATACATTAGGCACAATAGACAAATACCTTGAAAGCAGAAAGTACTGAAGTTCATGTACAAAGAAACACAGGCAAAAACATCTGGGTGACAAAGCAAATGTCTGTCAAATCACTGGTCACTCAATTAGCCCTAGTGAAAAGCCTGAAAACTAGCCAGTCTTTCAGCCATTAGATAAGGATTTATTCAACAAAATTATGGAATTACTGGAATAATTCTGAATGTGGTAAACACAAAATTAAAAAAAAACTCTGTTAGGCAAACTTTCTCATATTTATCATGATGAGTACTGAATAGTATTCTAATATTCATATTCAAAAACTATAGGGCAGATCCTTGGTCCTTTGAGTGTTGAACAAACAAGAATGAGGAGACCATGAAAGAATCAAGAGTGCATACATTCCAATGGATTAAAATTGACCATTTCATGTTCAGAATTTGGCTCTAAATAAGGGCTGGATTATGAGTAAGAAATTATGATTAGAAATTCAGTACAAACATACATACAGACAGACACACAGAGAAAGAGATACTCAAATATTATATTAAACTGTAATACAATGTACTAAGTGTTCATTGAGAGCTGTGAAATATTCTGCTTGCTCAAACCTAAAATACCAAGGGGAACTAATTTAAACTTGAGAGAACATCATTGGCCAATTTAAAAAAATAATTTTAAATTTTATGTATATATAAATTTTTAAAAACATTAAAAAATTAAATTTAAATGGTATATATATATATAAAGACATATTGTGCCAAACAGCATTTTCATTGGTGGGATGGATGTTGAATATGCCTTCCATAATGTTTTATGTAGGAAACCATATTGATGGTAGAGGTATTATTTACAATTCCTGCTCTGCTCAAACATATAAAACCAGGTTTAGAGTGCATATTCCCACAGAGAGAAATGAAGCAATTGCCTTGTTGACTGAGTTGTGTGTGTGTGTGGGGGGGGGGGGGTTGATGATGGAGGTCAGAAGAAGATGTTGAATTTCTTGACCCTGGAGTAGCAGGCATTTGTGAGCTACCAGACATGGGTACTGGGACCCCTACCCTTGTCTTTGTGATGAGCCATCTCTCAAGTCCCTCAACTGAGCTTCCTGAGTGAAAAAAAATTTAATTCTCAGTTCCCTCCTTGGTACTATCTTTCAAGCTTCATCTTGTGTGAGGCAGAGGAGACTTCGAGCCCTGTGTGACTTCTGTGGCAGCACTAGAAGAACTGACCATCAGGCTTCATGTTCACAGCAGTGTGTAGAGCTCTTTGTCCTTTCTGGATCCCAGCTCTGCAGAGGCTCATCACTCAAAGCTTCACAATGCAGCTGTGTAGGTGAAGTGAGTTTGTAAACTGTTGTCTGGTAGTTCCCTACCCTCCAGACCTCGATATAATTAGTAACTTTATCCAGCCTCCTCATCAATTACAACTCCAGTTCTTGGTCTTCTTCCTGACTCCTGTGTGTGAGAAGAGAAGCACTTCACGGCTGGATTCCAAGACTCTCATCAGAGTTACTTGGTGCAGCTGTCTACCAACTTGCAATCATTCCTGCTTGAACACCCATGGAAAGCTCACCTGGACAGATAAATCACTTACAGCTTCGCTATCTCACAAGAACAGAGATCAGTGAACATTATCTTGATAATTTAATGGGACTTTCCAATCTGCCATCCTACCCAGGATTCTGACCCCATTTTTACCTGTATAAAACTGACTCGTGTCACCTTTTACACATATTTGAAATTTTTATTGTACTCATCTTTAATTCTGTAGCTTTAGCAAGCACGTTTGCATAAAATGTTGTTTCCAGAAGAATGTATTACTTAATTCATAAATTTGTATATCTCATGGGAAGACTAGTTTTTAAAATTCTCTGTGGCAATACCTGCTTCAGAGAGAACGACTTATTCTCTTAGAATTCTGGGACAAGCTCCAAAATTCAAGTCAAAGCTCTAAGAATTTTTGTAAAACAGATATATTTTAAAAATTTGTCTCCCCACCATTTAAAAATTCAAATCAAATCTGAGAAAAAGAAGTGAAAAGGAGCAAGAGTTGAAGATGCACTTAAAAGAGATTATTAATCACGATTAGATACAACTGTTGGCGAATGGTTAAAGTTTTAGAACTTTCGTTGGCCTCTTGTCCACACAATCACCTTATATTCAAACATGACTTGAAAGTTACCCAGGGAGTTGTCTAAAGTGGTGTGCATAAGGTGAAATAACAATATACAGATGATGAAATAAGAATATGTGAGTGTCCTTTAAAATAAAATCAAAAGGAAAAATTTCCATATATCTTTGTGACTTTTGGAGGCAGAGAATTTGATTTTTAAGATAAAACCTAGAGAGACATTGAAACAAATCATTATAGAGAAAAGTAAATTTAAAAGTTATTTTCCTACTTAAAGATTTTGGCACACTGGTTGCTTTTTCAAGCATGGTCTACCTTTCCTGTTGAACTGTGATATGTACTGAGACACCGTTCTGATTCCAGCAAGATTTTCTGACATCATGTATGTTCCTCCAAAGGGGGCAGCCTGCTTCACAAGCCCTACCCTCCACAGTTGAATGACAGAGGAAGCAAAGAACTCCTATGAAATTTAAATGAGATCATGTTCATATGACATCAGCATTTAGACGTTGATAAAAATGACTAATGTGCTATGTGCTAACTTTATAAACCTCTAAAAGAGTTCCTTAGACTGTTCCTGTTTGACTAAATGTGTCAGCCAAATAACTAATTGCAAATTTCCAGGCAAGTCACATCAAAAAATAAAGAGGAGTTGAAAAAAAATTACCTACATCCTACTTTAAGTAATCCAATACACTAAAAATATTAGCCTGCCAATATGAAATCAGTATATAAATTATTCATCTAATTTTTTTATATGTTTTAAGCAAGCATTTGTAAACTGTTCTGTGTTTTAGCCTCTTAGGAGCTTTTTATGATTGTAACTAAACTAGTCCAAATTCATGATTTCAAAGATCACATTTCCTTAGTCACTCAATTCTGGAGTGTGAAGACTTAGAAATTGATAATACTATTTATATCTTTTCCTGTGGTAAGGACAGTTTATTACTGTGGTCTGTAAGTTTCATTTTCTGTCTATCCTAGTTCTCTTGTACCTCATCTCTGCTCTCTGTCCAGTCTGCTCATAAAAGTTATCACATTATCCACTATTATGTATTCATTAAGAAGTTAAAACAGAACAGGAAACATTCCCTCCTAGCATCACCCTAATTTTCTACTGGTTCTATATCTTCACTTCTGTATCAGTTACTGACCTTCGAAGGTCACTGTTATGATATGGAGTAAGTCCCTACTGATTAAAACTATACCTTACACAGTGGCAGAACCTAAACAGGTGGTCTGTGTATGAACGGCATTTATAAGCTAGTGAGTAGGAATGAATGTCATGTAAATGGGGGCAAAGCAATAGAGAACTAGATGTAGGGAGTCACTTTGCAGTCACAATACCTTCCAGGAAGCTATGTGTCTCCAGTCCTCATTCTGTGGGTGAAGTACACTTGCCTTGCTCACCAAAGCCAGACATCCAGGCCTAGGATATACAAATCTAAAAACTTAAATCTGGTGAAACTGAAGAAACTTCAATCTGGCTACTGCCCCAGGACCACAAAGTAAAGCAGGTCATCAGCAATGACCTATGTGAACCAGAACAACTGCCCTCTGTCAATATTCAAGGTTCACCCTGCTAAGCAGTTGTTATTCACATTTCTCTTATGGCCTATTTCTACCTTGAAAAAGAGTGAAAAAGAATTTCAGCTCAATTTTATGTGATACGAAATTGCCTATTTAACCACCAAGACTTGTTTTCCTTACTATTGATATTTGGATTTTTATGTGTGCTAAAATGTGATTTTATTACTATTTTACATGTTTAAGAATGCAGCAAATAGTATTGGACTATTTTTAATAATTTATTTATTTATTTATTTTTTAATGTTTAATTATTTTTTAAATTTACTTTTTAAAAAACATTATTTATTAATTCAAGTTACACCTCGATCACAACCCATTTCCTTCTCCCCTCTCAGTCCCACCCACCTACCCTCTTTGCCATCTCCTTCTTAGGCTTCTCCTCCAGTAGGGGAGACCCCACATATCAAACCCCCTCAATTTGTCAGTCACATGAGGATTAAGAGCTTCTTATTGCTCTGGGCCCAACATGGCACCCCATCTATGAAAAAGTGTACCACTAACAGGCAACAGAGTCCATAACTGAGAAGCCCCACAATATATTTGCTAAGGGATCTGTATGAAGACAAAGGTGCCTGTCATCTATATTTGTATAGGGGATTGTAGTTCAAATCTAAAATTTTTTCTTTTATTTTATTTCTTTATTTTTTCCTTTTATTTTTTTTGGGGGGGTTGTAGTATTTCAGTATCTGTAAGCCTCTAGAGTCCCAGGTTGGTTGTTTCTGTTGATCTTCATGTGTTGTCCTTGTCTGTTCTGGATCTCTCTATTCCTCCTCTCTCTTTTATATTGAACTCCCAGTGCTCCACCTAATATTTAACCGTGTGTTTCAGTATCTGTTTTGTTCTGCGGCTGAGTGCAATTTCTCATAGGATAGTTATTCGAGGTTCTTGTTCCCTTGGGTCTGTGAGTTGTAGGATAGTTATCCTGTACTACATGGCTGAAATCCAATTATAAGTGAATACATGCCATGTATATCTTTCTGGGTCTTAATGGGTTAGCTCACTCAGGGTGAGCTATTCTAGTTCCATCAATTTGGTTGAAAATTGCATGATTTCCTTGTTTCTGATAGTAGAGTAGTACTCAATTGTATAAATGTACTACAGTTTATTTATCAATTCTTTGGTTGAAGGGCATCTGGATTGTTTCCAGTTTCTAGCTATTATGAATATAGCCGCTATGTGCATTGTTGAGCCAACATCCCTGTGTTTGGTGAAGAATCTTCTGGGAATATGCCCACCAGTGGAATTGTTGGGTCTTGAGGTAGAACTATTTCTAGTTCTAAGATATATTACCAGGTTGATTTCCAAAGTATTTGTGTAAGTTTGCATTCCCACCAGCAATGGAGGAGTGTTGCCCTTTCTTCACATCCTTGAGATCTTGAACTTAGCCATTCTGATGGATGTGAGATGGAATCTCAGAGACATTTTGAATTGCATTTCCCTGATAACTAAGGATGTTGAGCATTTCTTCAAGTATCTTTCAGCCATTAGAGTTTCCCCTTTTGTGATTTTTGATTTAGCTGTGTGACCCCTTTTTATTAAATTATTTGGTTTGTTGGTGTTTAATTTCCTGAGTTCTTTGTAAATTTTGGATATTACCCCTCTGTCATATATGGGATTGGGTGAAGATCTTTCCCCAGTCTGTATGCTAGCATTTGTTCTAATGACAATATCCTTTGCCTTACAGAGCTTTTCAGTTTCATAAGGTCCTATTTATTGATTGTTGGTCTTAGAACCAGAGCCATTGGTGTTCTGTTCAGGAAGTTGTCACCTGTGTCAATGAGTTTGAGGCTTTTCTCTACTTTCTATTCTATTAGATGTAGTGTATACTGTTTTATCTTTAGTTCTTTGGGCTACTTTGACTTAATTTTTTGTATAAGCTGATAAATGTGGATCTATTTACAGTCTTCTACATGTAGAAATCCAGATAGACTAGAACCATTTGTTGAAGAAACTTTTCCATTTTATGGTTTTGGCTTCTTTGTCAAAAATTATGTGACCATAAATGTGTGGGTTTATTTCTGGATCTTCCATTCAGTTCTGTTGATCAACCAGTCTGTTTCTATGACAGTACCATTCTGGTTTTACTACTTATTGCTTTGTATTATGACTTGAGATCAGAGATAGAGATACCTCCAGAGGTTCTCTTATTCTACAGGATTGATTTAGCTATTCTGGGTTTTTTGTTTGTTTGTTTGTTTGTTTTTCCAAATGAAGTTGAGAATTATCCTTTCAAGATCTGTAAAGAATTGTGTTGGTATTTTGATAGGAATTGTATTGAATCTGTATATTGATTTTGATAGGATGCCCATTTTTACTATGTTGATCCTACCTATCCATGAGCATGGGAGATGCTTCCATCTTCTGATGTCCTTTTTAATTTCTTTCTTCAGAGACTTGAAGGACGTTTTTACAGGTTTTCCATTTTCTTGGTTATAGTTATCCACAGGTATTGTTTATTATTGTGGCTATTATGAAGAATATTGTTTCCCTAATTTCTTTCTCAATCCAGTTATCTTTTGTGTAAATAGAGCTACTGATTTTTTTGAATTAATTTTCTATCCAATCACATTCAGCAATTTCAGCAAAGTGTTTATCAGCTATAGAAGTTCTCTGGTGGAGTTTTGGGGTCACTTATGTATACTATCATATCACCTGTAAATAGGGATACTTTGACTTCTTCCTTTCCAATTTGCATCCCCTTGATCTCCTTTAGTTGCCTTATTGTTCTGGCCAGAATTTCAAGTACTATTTGAAGAGATATGGAGAGAGAGCCAGCCTTGCCTTGTCCCTGATTTTAGTGGAAATACTTTAAGTTTCTCTCCATCTAACTTGATGGTTGCTACTGGCTTTCCTTATACTACCTGGGTGTTAGGTCTGTGGTTGTGGTCTTCTGCTGCATTTCTTGACCAGAAACACTGTGTTGCACTGTAGCCTCTGTTACTCAGGCAGCTGCACAATGGCCCAGGACTGCTTCACTGTTTTAACGCTGGAACTCTGGATCCTTCAGTTTGGGTGCCTGGCCCAAGGTTATGGAGAACTCACAGGGGGTATCTGACACAGAATCCGTGACCTGTCAATAGCAGTGCAACTCAAGACAGCTCAATCGCCTCCTATACTGACCATCCACTGGTTAGCCAGTTATTGCCATGTTGTAAATCCCAGGAAGAGTCACCCCCATCGGTCCCCCATGTTAGTATTCCCTTTGCTCCACTGGTTCTCTTTTGGATGTAGGAATAACTGTGTGGAAGCTGGTGGTTCTGGAAGCTTGGGAGGACCTCTGCTTGGTGGTTATAGCCACCAATCATGGTCCTGATTTCCTCAGACGCATGGGTTCTTGTACTAAGGTAGGTAGAGTTCCTGCTCCTCTGTCTGGCCATTGTTTTTCTGAGTGCCTAGATGCCTACCATGGGGACTTGGATTGTCCCAGGCTTTGTCACGTAAGCCCACTTGGGCCTAACCTCTCAGACTGGTGCTCAGCATGAGTATAGCTGTGTGATGACCTAGCTGGTTTTCCCATTGCTCAGACTGTGTCCACGCTGGTCACTGCCATCTTGTTCCCTCTGGACTTCATTAAAATTGGGACGTAGAAAAAGTGTTTCAAATTATTCTATTACATTCATAAATATTAATCTTTGTTTCATTAAATTGCCATTTTCACAACCAATTCTATACTCAATGATGTTCCTGAAATCATATGATGACTTTCATACCAATCAGTATTGGTAAGATTCTTTTTCTCTTTTTAAGTTTTCATAATTTTTATTTTTGTTCATTTTAAATCCACTCCCTATAAATTACTCTTTTTCTCACTACTTATATTCTCAACTTTACAGATCTCAAACAAACAAACAACAACAAAAACCTTTAGGTCTACTTAGCGCTTTCTGTATGTGTACTGGTCTAGAACCATGATCTGGAGCATGATCACCATTCCAGGGACCTCATCGCTGAAGAGAGTGGACACTCTCTCTTCTACAAGCTACCAGTTACCCACAAGTCCTTAGTTAGGGATAGGACTCATAATCCTCTCCCCTATCTGTGTTCTTTTTTTTTTTTTTTTGGCTTGGTCTTTCTAGCTGGATGTTGGGTATTTCTTGTGTGCATATCACATCCACTGTGAGTTCATTTTGGAAATTGCATTGTCAGGCTTGGCAAACACCGTTTCCCTTCATATGTCTACTCCCTCTGGAGCAAGCAGTTTTAAATTACCTCTTTTGTGGAAGTGACCTTAACTAAAACATATCTCTAAGGATTTTAAAAGTAGTTACCATATATGGGGAACAATGCCTCAGACACCAAAGATCATCAAGCCCAGTGCTAGGTCTAGGGCCCTTTGCCTAACCCTTACAAATAACTCCCCCTAAATTACAGGCTATTGTCATTGCACTTTATTATCCTCCAGAACCTGGTAGTAAGACCCTGTTGTTGAACCTGCTATATGTATCAATCAGTATCACACAGTTTGCATGAGGAAGGAAATGAAAAATATAATACAACAGAGGGTGAGACTTTAATTGAAGAGGGTAAAGAGAGAGTAATGTAGAAGGAGAAGAAGGAAGAAGACATAAACAATACTAAGGATACTTGAAAAAACTTAATTGAAACATCATGAAATAAGAACATGTTGCTTTTCAGGAAATATTAATAGGAGTAATTTGCTAAGATTATAGGAAATATCTCAATTCAAGTTTTCTTTTTGAAGACATTGTATTAATGACTTAAATACTTTTAATATATTTAAAAATTAATTTTGTATGGTCTTGTACTACATCCAGATAAAGTGGATGCAGAACAAAGATTACTAATCCCACTGTTTTTTTTTAAACATTTTTCACCTTTATGGTTACCAAAATTTAATATTTTTCCTTTTCAATAGAAAAAAACTCAGAATGTTTTAACAATAAACATGATTGAGAATTTATTATACTTCTTCCTCTGTATAAAACATCTTAGAACAAACAGTTCAGCAATTTTACAAGTTAAGTACCATTATTCTTCTCCTTAACCTATGAAGAAACTAAAAATTAAATAAAAAGAGAACTCTCCCTACATGAGTCAGAGTTAGACACTAGTTACAACTCAGTCTCTATTCACAGTAGCCCTTCTGAAATATACTTCCTGCCCTCTTTCTTATTTCTGTTTCCTTTCTCTCATTCTTCCTTATTTTGTCTAGTTTCTCTAGAAAATAATTTAATAATTTATAATGTACAGATAATTTATTTTGTACAGATACAAAAATTCATGCATGCCTCTTACTGGCACATACCTGAGCTTATGTGATGTGTAGATATATTGGCATCATCTTTCTCACAGGGGATTTTTGAAGCTAACCTGTTTGTTCAATCAGTGTTACATTTTGTAAAGAATCCCATTAACAACATGTTTTCAAATATTTTGTAGTAAAATAAGAATACTGTGATAGGAATAAACACAGACATTTAGTTTTATTCATAAACTGCTAATTAAAAATACAAAATAGGAGACCTGTAAAATAAGAATGTGGGGAATCAGTAATTGGAATGAAGCATAGCTCTATTTGACAGAAAATTTAGTGTCTAGAGAGTAGGAAGATGGTTTGATAGGTAAAGCTCCCCAAGGTCCATGAAAATGGATAGGCATGGTAGCCACTTTCAATTCCACTATGGGAGACAGAAGCAGTAGATTCCCAGAACAAGCTGGCTAACTAGACCAGTGGAATATTGAGGTCCTGATCCAAAAAGAGAGACTCTACATAAATATATAGTGTAGAGTAATAGAGGAAAAAATCCAAAGTCAACCTAGGCTTCCTTATGGATAAGCAAACATATAAACACACATCTACACAAAGACATGCATCTACACACATGTGAACACACATGTATGCATTCATATTACATTCACATAAAAGGAAAGCTAGTAACTGATAATGATTCTGACATATGTTAAAAATTTTATTTTAATGTACTAAATATCCTTATAAGACATGAGTATTGATTTATTGCCTGGGCAGAGTTTTTAAATGACTATAAATAATTTACTAAGTTTTCCAATTTTTGATAGTATTATGAACAGCAAACAGGCATGCAGTTCCAACTTTTCTTCACTGAAGTTATGTACTTCATTGAAGATATGTTACTTTGAGTCACAGAAGACAGAATTTAATTGCACAACAACAAAAAAAAACAGAAAGAACCTTCATAACACCTTAATAAAGTGATCAACTGCAACTTTATCATTAAAACAGAAAAGAAACACAGAGTATTAAAATTGAATATTTAAGAACATATATACTCTATTAAGTTGGTGAATCTAAAATAAATTAATGAATTTTTAATTAATTAAAAATATGAAATTAAACCAAGAATAAACCAACAACTGAAACAGACTCATAACAGAGGAGGATGTTGAAAAAAAATAATAAAAAGCATTCTAAATGAAACAAGTTCATGGTCAAACTAATTCATAGCAGAATTGTATCAGACTTCCAAATAAGAACTGTAACCAGTCCTTTTGAAACTCTTCAAAAAATAGATAGAGAAGGACCATTCTTATGTTTTTTCTATGAACCTAGTATTATTCTAAAACAAGTAAAAATGCAAAACAGTGAACTAAATCTGTAGACTGACATCAGCCACAAGGATAGATACAGTAATCCTCAATAAAAGTAACAATTTTAATACAATCAGATATCAAAAAATATTATTGACTACAATTATGTTGGATTTATTCCAGAAATTCAGGGTTGATTCAACATATGTATCTCAAAAACTACAATAATTGTATAAATGTACTAGAAGACAAAGCACACAGGATCATGTGAATGGATACAGAAAAAGTGCTTCACAAATCCAACTGCTGTCATGTTAAAAGTTGTAGTAAAAGTGTGACTGGAGAGTACATGTGCCATCTTTAAAAAATTCTGGATTTGATAAACATCTAGCCAAAACTGTCCTATATTAAATGTTCTCATGTACACTCAATGGTCAAAATTATCTTTTATAGAGAAAAACTAAGTTTTCTCATTAAACTAAGGAATGAAAATGGGGTGTACACTATACCTAAAACTTTTGATATGGGGTTGGAAGCAACAGCCAGAGCAACAAACCAAGATAAGCAAGAAAATCAAACAGATATAAAAAGGAAAGAAGAATTCCAACTACCCCTATTAGAAGATATTATATTATATTAAATGTGAGAGATCCTAAAAATTTCACCAGAAAACTTTAGAAACAATCAACAATTTAAACAAAGTAGCAAGGTCCAAATTAACTTTTAATAACCAATACTTTTCTATATACTAAAAGTAAATATACTGAGAAAAAGATTGCAGATACACTCCCATTTGTAGTAGCATCAAATAAAATATCAAGTAAAAAACAGGTAATAAGATAATTAAAAGACCACTATGATGAAAACTTTCAATCATTGAAATAAAAATTGAGAAAATTACTAGGAAATGAAAAGCCTTCCACGTTCATAGATTTGTAAAACTACCATTGTGAAAATGATCACTTAACCAAAAGCAATGTTCATATCCAAATAAAAACATATTCTCACAAAAAATGAAAACAAAATCACAAAATACTTATGGAAAAGACTCTAGATATCCAAAACAAAACAGAACAAAAAGAACACTGCAGAGATGGCTATTCCAGATTTAAAGATATATTATAGAGCTATTGTTGTAAAAACAGTATGTTACTGACATAAAAACAAATATATAGACCAGTGGAAAAATATAGAATTCAGAAATATGGGGATTTGTACCTACAGACACCTGATATTTGAGAAAAAGGCAAACACCATACACTGGGGAAAAGGCAACATGTTCAACAAATATTGCTAGGAAAATTGGATATCAACATGCTGATGAACAAAATCAGAACTATACTATCACACTGCAAAATAGATTCTAGAAGATCAAAGGTCTCAACTTATAAACCTAAAACAATAAAATCACTAGAAGAAAACATAAGCAGAAATCTATAAAATATAAATATAGGAATGGACTTTCTGAACGGGATTCCATTTGACTAGGAATTAAGGTCAACAATTGGCAAGTAGTAACTCATAAAATTAAAGTCTTTTGTACAGCAAAGGTAACAATTAAGTGAAAAAGAAACCCAAATTTGAGACTTGAGCAGATCTACATGTGACAGAATATTA
>CAJQZJ010032546.1:4884537-4916822 GCA_907164525.1 Lophiomys imhausi
AAAGAACCCTAAAACAAAGACTCAAGAAAACAAAGGACCTAATTAAAAATAAGCTAGAGGTCTTAAATTGATAGTTCACAATACAAGAGACGGATAGGGCATCTTCAAAAACCCCAAGAAATCTGCAGAATATGGCATTCAAAGACGTTATCTTAAATTAAGATTTTTTTTTATATTGAGACATATCAGCTCCTGACAGCACCCCCTATTCTACTCCAAGTAGAAGATAAGCATCGAAGAATGTCCAGTATGAGATGGTTGAATTAGTGGCAAGCCTATCTCTTGGCATGAAAAAACTCCTTGCTTCAACTGCAGACAGACTGCTGTCCAAAAAGGACAAAACTTGGTAGCAGGGAAGTCGACAGCCTAGCTCTGCCAAGACAGGTTAGGTAAGTCCTTCATAATTCCTGCTCTACAATCAATGTCTGTCAGAGAAACAGAACCAAAAGGCTGAAGACTGATGCTGGAATGTGTGGAGAGAAAATGGGAACTGTCCAGGCAGTCACTGGTTTGTCATTTCTTAGTATTGAAAGCTGCAGGCCCTGCACTTCCTATGTAATCAGATATATTTATCCCTCTCAGGTCTCTGAGGTGGTTGAAGAATAGACAGCTAGAGTCTCATAGTTAAATTTTGAGTTGTTTAGGAATAAAGAGGGCGTTCTAGATCTAAGAAGATACTCTTAAAAGTGTGTTGCAAGTTAGTATGAAAGCTAAGTCAGTTATAGATCTTTAAATTCATGGAGATGGTTAGATGGTAGAATGTTAAAGTCAGGGGCCAAATATGTATGAACTGGACATTGGGAAGGTATACTGGGCCATTTAACTCTCATAAATGTGGCATATTTATTTCTGTTGTTTTGTATAGTATTTACTGTTATTAGAGAAGGAACCATCTGTTGGACTGAAAGGGTAAGCTGTTGGGGGGAAGAGGGTGGAAGGGTGGGACAGGAAGGGGGAATTGGGAAGGGTTTGTGACTGAGATGTAACTTGAAGAAAAAAAATAAAGTATTTAATAAAAAAAAAAAAACCTGAAAAAGTCTCCAACATCCTCAGTAATTAGAGAAATATGGGCCAAAACAACTGGGATTTTTCTCACTCCAGCCAGGATGGATAATTTAAACAAAACAACTGACAAAAAATGCTGGTGAGGTTGGGTTTGTGTGGCCAGTCCATATTGATTCCCTGTTGGTCGGAATACAAACTGGTTCAGGCACTCTCAAAATTAGTCTGTAGAATTCTCAAAAGCTGAAAGTAAAGCAACCATATGATACACTCTTGGGCAGTTACCTCTAATACTTAACATTCTACTTCACAGACACTTGCTAAGCCATGGTCATTGTCTTTCTATTCACAATTGCTAGGAAATGGAAAGAACTTAAATGTTGAAACAGATACATTATAATAAATATGTGGTACATATACACAATAGAACATTATTCAGCTCTAATGGGAACAATTATGCAATTTGCAGATAAATAAGCAGAACTATAAAACATATACATAAAGTCTATTTTTATGTTTATTTATTACTTCAGGTTACATCTCCATCATTGTGCTCACTTTTCACCAGTCCCACCCTCCCACCTTCTACTCCCTGTTCCTTCTATTCCAGTCCTTCAGAGTGGAGTGTCCCTACATATCAGTCTGCCACCCCAGTTCAGCAGTTCTATGAGGGCCAAGAGCCTCCTCATACACTGTGGGCCTGCAAGGCAGCACCACTAGGGCAAAGTGTCTCATTGCCAGGTAACAAAGTCTATGTTCCTGTTCCCTTTGGTGCATTGGCTGTAGAATAGTTATCCTGTACTATATGGTTAAAATCTGATTATAAGTGAATAGATGTCATGTGCATCCTTCTGAGTCTGGGTTAGCTCACTCAGGATGAGCTTCTCTAGTTCCATCCATTTCACTGCAAATTGCATAATTTCCTTGTTTTTGATGGCTGAGTGGTATTCCATTGTGTAGATGTACCATAGTTTTTTTTTGTTTTTGTTTTTTTTTTTATCCATTCCTCAGTTGAGGGACATCTGGGTAGTTTCCAATTTCTAGCTATTACAAAAAAGTCTAAATCCACATGTTCTCTCTTACTTATGAACCCCAGATCCAAATCTTTAGAGAGAGAGAGAGAAAGTCTTAGGAAAAATATAATTAAAGTCAGAGGACTTTGAGTTGCCCTGTGTATTGGTTGACATTTATTTTAAGACACCATATATAAGATTTAATAGACATTTTACAAGAAA
Source organism: Lophiomys imhausi (assembly GCA_907164525.1). Lineage (NCBI taxonomy): Eukaryota > Metazoa > Chordata > Mammalia > Rodentia > Muridae > Lophiomys > Lophiomys imhausi. The sequence goes on from CAJQZJ010032546.1 coordinate 4,886,775, forward strand.
ATTTTCTCATTAAAAACTTAAAGATAATTTAGATCTTATATGTGTTGATTAAAATATCTTTTAGTATTAAGAACAATCTCAGAATCTAGTTATTTTTGAGGAAGGATTGACCAAGAGTAGGGATATTTAAAAACTAACAATAATATTTTTAAATATTTGACTTGGTAAGAAGATCAGCCTCCAATGGAAGGCCATACATCAATGAATATTTTGACACTACAAGTGGCCTAGAGTAAATATAAGATCCAGAAAAATAAAAAGTAACTTGTAGGGGTAGCAAGAAGATTCTCTGGAAGTCATCATAGTAGGAAGCAAGTTTTATGAAAGGGAAAATGTGGAAAACAAAGTGGGTCTGGGAAGGGGAAGGGATAGTAATATGTTTAAATGGAAAAATTTTATTTGCACTATAAATTGTGTGTGTGTGTATTGAATTAAATTACACTACTTACGATGATAATGCTTCCTCCAAGAGTCATGCACAATCTACCAAAAACCCTACTACTGGTGCTAGAAACATTCCTTCAAATTTTCTGACAGGGAAGTCCAAGACACTTCCAAAGTTATTGATGTTGTTGTTGGTTGCTTCTCAAAACTTGATGTTGAGGTCCTATTACTGAAAACACCACTAACAAAAACTTGGAGAATCATAAAATGAAACTGGCCTGGAAACCTCCTCCTCAGGACAAGCTCTCATAGTATCCAAAAATGCTAATAAAAAAGCTGCCAAGAGTAAAAAACAAACAGTAGTCTTACTCAGTTGTTAAGCCTGGAAACCACAAAAAATTGCAAACCAAGCAATGTGGTAGAAATTAGGCCTCTTTAGCAAATTAGTATGCAGTTCAGCTTGGCATCTGGCAACACATAAACAAAGCTTGGCATTTCTTTGTCTTGCTTAAATGGACAGAACAAAGTTGAGATCATAGTGAAGGGCCCTGTTGAAGGGGTGTGGCTAAGAAACCATGCAAGTCATGCAGATGACATCAGTTGCCCTGAGAAGCAATAGGACTGCTGGGCCTCATGAGGGCACCCTGGAGGCTGTCAAGGATCTTGACATGTGCAATATATAAATCAGAGAGCTCCACTCAGCCTGACTCTTCCTCCTGTCCTCACTGACTTGGAAGACATGGGAAGCTGGGTTAGTTAGCCTGAGGCAAAGTCATGGCATAAAACCTGCTGAGAGAGTTCCTTAAAGCCATCTGTCTTGGGGCTCCAGAGCATCAGGAGAGTGAGTGAGGCCAGCAGAGTTTGGAGGCCATCTGAGCTACCCTCAGTTTGGTGGTTGAAACAGGTAGACTTCATAAACCTGCCACAATTTGGTGGATAAAATAAACTGGTCTTGCAAGTTGACAAAGTTAGGCCTCATGGACACTAAGCTTGAAAGGGATTGCCTGCTGGGACTGCCATAAATCAGGTTATCCTGAACAGACGTATGCTAAGAATATTAGCATTGTTTTAAGGAAATTAAAATAGAGTTAGTTAAGGGTTTGTAGACAGGTATTAGGGTATTCTTAGATAGATCATAGGTTTTAGATTATAGGATTTAGGTATTTTATAGGTGTTTGTTAGGTACTAATAAATATATATGTTATAAATAAAAATAGTCTGTTACAAACAAGATGTCCCCAATGGTGTGTCAGTGGCACCTGATGCTTCTATAGAGGACCAGAGATTATTTCCCTGCTCATATGCATTGGGAGGTTCACAAGTATCTGTAACTCCAAAAGTAGAGGACCTGACACTCTCTTATGGTCTCTATAAGTATCTGCATACAGTTCACACACGCAGACACGTATGCACACAGACACACTCACAGAGACGGACATACAAACACACAGTCACAAAAAGACACACACACACACACACACAGAGAGAGAGAGAGAGAGAGAGAGAGAGAGAGAGAGAGAGAGAGAGAGAAAGAGAGAGAGAAAGTCTTAGGAATAATACAATTAAAGTCAGAGGACTTTGAGTTGCCCTGTGTATTGGTTGACATTTATTTTAAGACACCATTTATAAGATTTAATAGACATTTTACAAGAAAATTTTCTCATTAAAAACTTAAAGATAATTTAGATCTTATATGTGTTGATTAAAATATCTTTTAGTATTAAGAACAATCTCAGAATCTAGTTATTTTTGAGGAAGAATTGACCAAGAGTAGGAATATTTAAAAACTAACAATAATATTTTTAAATATTTGACTTGGTAAGAAGATCAGCCTCCAATGGAAGGCCATACATCAATGAATATTTTGACACTACAAGTGGCCTTTATGGAAACAAAAACAGACAAAAAGTTTATGAAAAAGAAGGAGATGGATCTGGAAAGAATTTAGTAGAAATCTGAATATGATAAAATGTGTTTTACAAAATACTCAAAAAACAATAGCAGTATAATGTGAATATGAAAATTCAAACTAAATTTTGTCATGTTGGTGTTGGTTTGGAAGAATCAATATAAATTCATGATTATTTATGTATGTCTATGTATGTATATATGTGTACATATATTTACATCTAGAGAGAGAAATACAATAAGTTTTTCTGATCCTCTGTATATGTGTATGTGAACTGTGTATCAACATATCAGAGTCTTCCTTTCTGGCCTTGTTCATTGAGCTAGTTTGCCAGAACAACGGTGTACAAACAGTCAACACAGCCTACACCCAACACAGCCTAACTAGCAAAACTTCATTCTGCTCAAAAGGAAAAGAACTGTTTCCAGACAAGGAGAGGAAAATAGACCCTGAAAGTGTTTGTTACAGGAATTAAAGAGATGACCAAAGTCAGATGAAAAACTATTGGTAAAAACAGAACTCAACTTCATTAAACTTCTATTAAGTAATCTTTAAAATTATCATCAATGAACAAACAGGAAAGGTTCTATCTTACAAAATTAAGCATAGAAGAGATTATAGAATTTAAAAACAGCAAACTTGGGAATCAAGATTTAAAACAAATTTTCTAATGAGACACTAGTAACAAATAAGAGAATGTTGATGATTTTACCACCAGGTAAAATCACATATAGAATGAATGATCTACAAAGATTTCAGAGTATCTTACTTTACTCATTAATTCTGTGGAGGAAGTGAAGGTTTAAAGTGAAGAAACTGACAAAACTGCATACAAGATCACACACTAGAAATGGATTGAATAGCTGCACTGTAGGTAAGCATATACACTGAGAACAGGAATGCCATGGTTCTCACGGTAGAGAAGACAGTTAGAAAGAAGGCAAAGGAGTTATGAACATCGACTTTTGGAATTGAATATAACAATGGCAATGTTAAACCTTAACTTTCAGTAAATAAACTCATGCATAGAAAGATAGGATGATGGAGTGGTAAATGAAAGGAATATAGATTATAAACAGATTAAAGATGGATAGCTAACTAGATTATATACAAATGGTAGATGTAGGTTAGATAGATAGATAGATAGATAGATAGATAGATAGATAGATAGATAGAGAGATATATGATAGGCTATGATAGAAAAGTAGGCTATGAGAGGGTAGTAGATTTTGGAGAGGTATGAGATCAGAGATATGATAAATTCTCAATAAATGTAATCAATAATACTGTATTTGATACTTTAGTAGAAATGAGTCTAATTAAAAAATTTGACAAACCTTATTAAGGTAAGTATGAATTTTATAAAAAGCTTAATTTATTAAAGCCAAAATAGTTTTGTTTTTGTTTTTTAAAAGTTCTAAGAAACTTACAGAGAATCAATAATCTTAAATTTTTCAGTGATCTCATTTTTAAATAAGACTAATACATATTTTAAAATATAGTTTTCCATTTTACTATATAATTACATGTTCTCATTATAGAACTAATTCCTGTAAGCATACTTATATAATTAAATGATATAATTACATAGAGTAATTGCATAATTATTGTAATAGCATAATTATAGTAACTACTCAATTGCAAACATTCAATGCACAAGTAAAACAACCAGATTAATTGCTGTAATAAAATAGCTCCCTAAAAGCCATTTAGAGTTGTAAATAAAAATTTCATTTGGAGTTTAAGTACCACACACTTCTAAAACAGTAAAATATAAATGTAAAATTTAAACATGCTCAGTACTTCATATTTTTTACATATTTAAGGTTTTTAAGTAAAATATTATATATTTATAAATTTAAATATAACTTATCTTTTAAATTTTGAAAATTTAATCAGTGCATAAATAAATGCTCAATCATTTATTTCTAGTTAACTGAACAGAAACATGGAAAAATGTTTGTTATTTTTTTATTTCTCATAAGACATCATCTTATAGAAAGTAGGAGCTTATCATATATTTCAGAAATAGACAAAATTTTTATATTACATATTGATTATAGAAATTACCAAGATGACTATTCTTGAGCTTCACAGTCTGTATATAGACTTTAAGGTTTTAATTTAATTTAAAGTCTGAACATAAATATGCCTAACAGCTAATTGTCACTGATTAACTTTTGCTGACCCAGAGTTTTGGTAAGTTAACTAGTTCCTTCTTGGTAGCACTGTCTAGCATTACACTCCAGATAGCATTTACATACACAGCAATCTTAGCTACCCTCAGCAACTATGTTCATTAAAGTTCTAAAGATTTCCTGTGGTGTATGCCTATTTGACTGATGTTTAGGTAAGAATGGCTTCACGTTTCATGATTTTTTTTTCTTTACCCTCTAACCCTTCCATCCCATTTCTCTGGAGTGGAGTGTCCCTATATAACAGTCCCTCACCACAGTTCAGAGGTCATATGAGGGCCAAGAGCCTCCTCATACATTGGGGGTCCATGAGGCAGTACCACCAGTGAAAAGAGTCTCATTGCCCGGGAGAGAGAACTAAAAAACAAGCAAACAAATAAGCAGACAAACAGATAAAAAAGAGTAAAAAATAGAAAAAAATAAATAAAAATAAAAAATAAAAACTCTATGTCCATGTTCCCTTTGATGTGTTGGTTGTAGTATCGATATCCTCTACTATATAGCTAAAATCCTACTATTAGTGAATAGATGCCATATGCATCCTTCTGAGTCTGGGTTAGCTCACTCAGGATGAGCTTTTCTAGTTCCATCCATTTGGCTGCAAATTGCATAATTCCGTTGTTCCTGATAGCTGAATTCCATTGTGTAGATTTTTCACAGTTTTTTAACCCGTTTTTCGGTTGAGGGACATCTGGGCTGTTTAAGATCATTAAGAACTGAAAACTAATAGTCATGCAAGCCTGTCATTGTGTTAGGTACTATGACAGTCTATTATAGTTATTTTCTAAGCCAATCAGAAATAAAGTTGCTAAGAGAAAAGCAACTTCTGCTTATCCTAATATAAGAAATAGATAGGGCCTCTTCAAAAACCTCAAGAGATCTGCAGAATATGGCATTCAAAAATGTTTTCCTAACTTTAGATTCTTTTTATATCAAGACATATTAACTTCTGACTGTACCCCCTATTCTACACCAAGTAGAAGATGATCATCGAAGAATCTCCAATGGGAGATGATTGAATTAGTCGCAAGCCTATCTCTTGGCAGGAAAAACCCCTTGTTCCAACCGTAGACAGAATACTGTCCAAAAAGGACAAAACTTGGAAGCAGGTAGGTCGACAGCCTAGCTCTGCCAAGACAGGGTAGCCAAGTCCTTCATAACCCCTGCTCTACAATCAATGTCTGTCAGAGAAACGGGGCCAAATGACTGAATATCGATGCTGTAAGGTATGGAGAGAAAATGAGAACTGTCCAGGCAGCCACTGGTATGTCATTTCTTAGTTTTGGAAGCTGCAAGCCCTGTACTTCCTATATAAACAGATATATTTATCCCTCTCAGGTCTCTGAGGTGGTTGAAGAATAGATAGCTAGAGTCTCATAATTAAATTTTGAGTTGTTTAGGAATCAAGAGAGTGTTATGGATCTAAGAAGATGTTTTTAAAATTGTGTTGCAAGTTAGTATGAAAGTTGAGTTAGATATAGAACTTTGAACTCATGGAGATTTTTAGATAGTAGAAAGTTAATGTCAGGTGCCAAATACATATGGACTGGACATTGGGAATATAACCCTCATAACTGTGGCCTAAATACTTTTGTTGTTTTGTATTGTATTTATTATCATAAGAGAAAGAGCCATTTGTTGGACTGAAAGGGGGAGCTGTTGGGGGAAATAAGATATGCCTTAAATTTAAACAAAGAAAAGAAAAAGGGAAGAGGATGGGGGGTTGAGGGTGGGAGGGTGGGACTGAAGGGGGGAGTAGGGAGGGGATTGTAATTGAGATGTAATTTGAAGAAATAAAAATAAAGTAAAACAAAATAAAAATAAAAACAAGAACACCAAAAAAAAAAAGAATGTCTTCTATTTATCATTTGATTTTAATGTTACATTTAAGTCATTTGGCTAGAGGTCTTCATACCATAAATTACTTTTCCTTAAATCTAAAGGATTGGGAAATTTTATTTGTATGAGTATTACATTAATTTTATATTATTCTGTTAATTTCATAGTCTACCTGTTAACCTAGCTATCATCTAAATAATTGAGACTCTAGTATATTATTTGTTAAAAAGGTGTCACAAACCAAAAACTGAGCAGTTTTTTAGTCTATTCCTTTTTATGTTTATTTTTAATTCAAGTTACATCTCCATCACAGTTTCCTCTCTCCACCCCTCAGTGTCCCACCATCCCACCCGTTCCCACTTCTCCCACCTATCTTTTGCCTCCAGTGTGGGGTGCCCATACATTTCAGCTTCCCTCAGTTCAACAGTCATATGAGGGCTAAGAGCTTTTTCTTACACTGGGGGCCTACATGGCAGCTCCACTAGGGCAAAGTATCCCACCAACAGATAACAAAGTCTATGTTCCTATTCTTTTCAGTCTGTTGGTTGTAGGATAGTCTTAAGTAAATAGATGCCATGTGCATCTCTCTGGGTCTGGGTTAGCTCAATCAGGATGAGCTTTTCTAGTTTTTTTTTTTTTTAATTAGGCCACAATTATAAGAGTTATATGGCTTAGCATACATTCCCTTTGTCCAGTCCATATGTATTTGGCACCTGACTTTAATGTTCTACTATCTAACCATCTCCTTGAGTTTAAAGTTCTATATCTAACTCAGTTTTCATACTCACTTGCATCACTATTTTAGAAACATCTTCTTAGATCCAGGGCACTTTCTTGATTCCTAAACAACACAAAATTTAATTATGAGACTCTAGCTGTCTATTCTTCAACCACCTCAGAGACCTGAGAGGGATAAATATGTCTGATTATATGTGAAGTGCAGGGCCTGCAGCTTCCAAAACTAAAAAATGACATACGAGTGGCTGCCTGGACAGTTCCCATTTTCTGTCCATAGATTACAGCATCGATCTTCAGTCGTTTGGCCCCGTTTCTCTGACAGACATTGGTTGTAGATCAGGAATTATGAAGGACTTGCCTACCCTGTCTTGGCAGAGCTAGGTTGTCGACTTACCTGCTTCCAATTTTTGTCCTTTTTGGACAGCTTTTCTAGTTTCTAGCTACTCCACTAAACTAATCTGGCTTTCTCCCCAGCGTAAATCTCAGAGGTAGTTGTATATTGTGCCTTTTCTGCTTCAGCTGCATCTCTCCTGCCTCTGCTTCTCCCCTGAATCCCCCTCCTTCTTCCAGGGCAAGAAGTCCAGCCCTAGTCTCTCCTCTGCTCAGTGATTGACTATAAACTGCCTTATTAACATATCAGGGGACAATTGGGGAGCAGTGTTTATATAACACTGAGGCATAAGCTCTTCAGAACTGGTACTGGAACCAGATATGTGGGGTACAGAAGTCAGCATTTGAATTACACAATAATATTATACTTTTGTGAGAAATGACTTGTTAAAAAAGATTCGTGCAAACAAAGTAGGGTTTACATAGGTAAATAGAATATATAAACATTATCTGCATTTTTTATTAAATTCTGGTCATATATTCTTTAAAAAAAAGATATGCTAGGGCAATAGTCACACAAAGCTTATGGGAGTAACCATCAATAAAATAAAATGACTCCTAATGATATTCTGTTATGCTTAAAAATCAGTGCCTTGTTAATCCACCATCAGAGAAGCTTTTCAGTAGATGAGAATAAATACAGAGATCCACAGCTAGACATTATTCAGTGAGTGAGAGACCTTGAAACACTAAGCTTTTCATGGATGTCTCAAGTAAATTCTTCCCGTCAGGGCTCAGGGAATCTTGCAGAAGTGGAGGCAGAATGGAATTGTCAGAGGAGATGGAGAACACCAAGAAAAGAAATCCCTCTAAAACCGTATGATCAGTGTCATATAAACTCATAGAGACTGAGCCAATATGCGTGGTTGATTACATGGGTCTCTATCATGTTCTCTCTATACACATGACTTCTAATTGGCTTCTAATTCACTATTTTATAGCATTCAACAAGTTCGTGTCTGATTCTTGTGCTGTCTCTTGAGTTCTTTTCCTACTTTTGGTTTGTTTTGTCCAATTCCAATGTGTTAGTTTTTGTTTTATCTTGCTATATTTTATTATTTTCCCTTAAAAGCCTGTTTGCTTTCTAATGAGAGACAGAAAGGGAGTGGATCCAGGTGGTATGTGATTTAATGAGGAAGTGGGAATGGTGGAGGGAGGGGGAACTGTTATGTGAGACAAAACAAAAATCTATTTTTAATAAAAAATAAATAAAATCTTAAAAAAAGATAACAGCACAAACACTTTTGACATGACAGGATACACACATACACACACGCGGGATCTCCTAACAGCATTTGCATTTTACAATCATGTATAAATATTGTTTAAATTTGGTTTTGTCATGTAAAACAGCGTTTTTTCAATCTATGGTAATTTAAACTTCTTGGGTATAGTAGTCTGGGATGACATCTCTCATCTGTAACAGCAAATTTTTATTTATCAAGCATAAATTTATTAAAATTTAACAATTACCTAACAATTGACAATAAACTTCCTAAATCCTAAACCCAAACCCTAACTCTAAATCCTAGCACCTAAAACTTAATACAAACATTTAACATTAACCTAAGGTTTCTCAAAAGTATATTTTCTTTTGGGCAAGGGTCCTTATGGATGGCTGGTCTTCATACAATCGTTCAGTCCCAAAGTCTCTGAATTTCTATCACCAAATCCAAAAACAGTTTATCAAGCAGGAATCGCCTCTGTGGTTTTAGAGACCAATTATTTAGTATATTAAAAGTCTCGCCGGGCGGTGGTGGCGCACGCCTTTAATCCCAGCACTTGGGAGGCAGAGGCAGGTGGATCTTTGTGAGTTCGAGGCCAGCCTGGTCTACAAAGTGAGTCCAGGACAACCAAGGATACACAGAGAAACCCTGTCTCGAAAAACCAAAAAAAAAAAAAAAAAAAAGTCTCCCAGGTGCACCTATTCAGATGTCCCAGGCCTGCAAGGATTTTGCTTCCCTTCAATCTGAGTCCTCCCGTTCTCTGAGAAGAGCCATCTATTCAGATGCTTCAGGCCGGCAAGGACTTTCGTTTCCAAAACCGAAGTTCCTGGGCTCCAAGGAGAGGCAGCTCCCGTAGTGCAGCAGGTTGACACAAGAGGACAAAGTGTCCATGATGGGAATCTCTCTATCAGAGAAGGAGGATGGTGAGACAGGCAGAGAGAAGCATGACTCTGTCTATTTGAATCTTGACTTAAATATCTTCAACAGAAGCTTTTGTGCACCTTTCCAATAGTGCCCTTGGGCTCAGTCTTTTCAAAAGCTTTTTTCAGAGGGGCATGAAATGACAGGCCGTCCACAGACGGTGATCTGAGGGCAGGTGCCTCAGGGGGGCATGTCCCCACCCCTAGCCCTATAATCAAAGAAGTCCTCCGTCCTTGGCAAGTTCCCAAGGACATGTCACTTTGGAAGTAAGTCTTTTATCTTAAAGTCCAGGCTTTTGCTTATTCCAAGTTCCTTATGTTATTATACGCTAACACTAATCCTACCATACTCATCTTTTAGGGTGTGTGGGATATCTGCCCAGGCCCTTCTGACTTTTAGAGGCTATTGAGAAGTTAGGTGTGATTCTGATAGGTCTGCCTTTTTGTATTGCTTGTCATTTTTCCCTTGCAGCTTTTAATGTTCTTTGTTTTTTCTGTACATTTGATGTTTGGCTATTATGTGGTGTGAGGATTTTCCTTTTTAGTTCAATCTATTTGATGTTCTGGAAGGTTCCTGTATGTTTCTTGGCATCTCCTTCTTTAGGTTGGGGAAGTTTTCTTCTATGATTATCTTGAAAACTCCTTGGAGCTGGGAGTCTTCTCCTTATTCTATTCCTATTATTCTTAGATGTGAGCTTTTCCTAATGTCCCAGATTTCTTGGATGTTTTGGATCAGGAACTTTTTAGATTTCACAATTTCTTTGACTGATGTATTGATTTCTTCAATCATATCTTCTATGCCTGATGTTCTCTCTTCCAAATTTCTTCTATTTGCTTGGTGATATTTGTGTCTGTAGTTCCTGTTTTTTCCCTTGGTTTATTATCTCCAGGATTCCCTCAGTTTGTGTTTTCTTTATTCCTTTACTTCCATTTTTCAGGTCTTTGACAGTTTTATTCATCCCCTTCACTTATTTTAGTATATTTTCCTGTATTTTTAAGGGGCTTTTCATTTCCTTTTTAAAGGTCTCTAACACCTTTATCAGGTTGGACTTAAGGTCAACTTCTCTTGATTCTGCTATATCAGATTGATTATGTCTTTCTGTAGTATGATAGCTGTGTTCTGATAATAAAATATTGTCCTGGCTCCTGTTGATTGTGTTTTAAGTGATCTCTACTCATCTGGTTGTCCCTGGTGTTTTCTGGATGTTTCTAATACTGACCAGACTCCCAGGAGAGGCAGGCAGAACCTGGGGCTTGTTAATGGAGTTCAGAGAAAGCAGGCTACTCACTTCTTCTGGCTGGGAGCCCTCAGGCCTGCATGTTCCTGTGGCCTGCAGGTTTTATCAGGAGGGAAGGTTATGGAGCTCTGCTGGCTCTGCCTCAAATGTACCCAGCAGGCAGGGGAAAGACAGTGGGTGAACAAAGATGTTTAACAACTACATATCCCATAGAATGTTAATATGCAATATATATAAAAAACTCAAGAAACTAAATATCAAGAAATCAAATAACCCAAAATTATAAATGGTATACAGATCTAAACAGAGAATTCTCAGAACAGGAAATTCAAATGTTTTAGGAACACATAGAAATGTTCAAATCCTTAGTTATCATGGAAATGCAAATTAAAAATATTTTGAGATTTTATCATACATGTGTCAAAATGATTAAGTTCAATAAATCAAGTGAAAACTAATGCTAGTGATGATGAAGAGCAAGGTAAACACTCATTCTTTGCTGGTGGGAATGCAAACTTGTATAGCCACTATGAAAAATCAGTGTGGTAGTTCCTCAGAAACTGGAAATGTCTATACTTCATGATCCAGATATACCAGTCTTAGGTATATACTCAAAGGACTCTTAATCCTACCACAGAGTAACTTGCTCAAATATAATAATAATACATACATAATACATAATTTATTACATATAATGCATATTAACTCTAAACAACAAACCAATCTATATGCTTGATGGAAGAATAGAAAAAGAAAATGTGGCCGGGCGGTGGTGGCGCACGCCTTTAATTCCAGCACTTGGGAGGCAGAGGCAGGTGGATCTCTGTGAGTTTGAGGCAAGCCTGGTCTACAAAAGTGAGACCAGGACAGCCAGAGCTGTTACACAGAGAAACCCTGTCTCAAAAAACCAAAAAAAAAAAAAAAAAAAGAAAAGAAAAAGAAAATGTGGTGAATGTATACTATGGATTATTACTCAGCTGTTAAAAAAAAAGAAATACTGAAATTCACAGGTAAATGGATGGAAATAAAAAAAAATTATCCTAAGGTAACCAAGACACACAAAGACAAATATTGTGTGTATTTTCTATATGTAGGTATTAGCTGTTAAGTCAATGATAACCAAACAATCTGTAGAACAACAAAGGTCAGGTATCCAGTAAAGGAATGGGGTGGGGTCACATAAATCTCCCTAGGAAAGGGAAATAGAGTAGATATAGACAAGGGGGAGAAGGAAGAGAGATGGGGATGAAGGAGGGAATACAGGGAGAGACAACTAAAATTAAGGGTCATTTGAGGAATATTATGGGAGCATAACACATAGAAGCTTCCTAACATATATGCAGACATTAATGCAACCTAAATGAAATTGCCAAATAATGGAGGAGACAGAGCCCCAGCTGCCCATTTCTTGTACCTTAATGAAGCTGTAAGTAATAGAATTGGGTTACATGTAATTGGGTTGCTAAAAAAGGGGGTACCATTGGAATTTCCAAACAACCCAGGATTTTAACAAGATTACAGGTTGCTCCCTACGAACTGAGCAGAAGGCCCCATTGCTGAAGACACAAGCCATTAAATATAGAGTAGTCAAACTGCTGCCTACGCAGACTGTTTATCTATTTGTTCTAGTATTTTTGGTAAAGGAAAGTTCTTTGCAGTCTATCAAAGGAAAATCCAAAACTCCAACACAGGCACAAATGCTTTGATCTACAAAGTTATCCTGACTGCGAGATATGCTAGTGGAATGGTAACACAGACTTATGTGAGTAATCAATCAATATCTAATATGTTTAACCTAAGGTCTATACCACAAGATGGAACCCAAAACTAATACTGCTGAGGTGACCAAGAACCTGAGACTAGATAGCCCAGAAACCTATGGTGAAACCAAGTGCTATTGTTCTAAAAACAAAACAACAACAATAATAAAATGTACCAATAAGACATTCTGCTATACTAATATATCAGTTTCTCATTTAGCAATCATCAGAGAAGCTTCCTTTTGTAGTATATGGGAACAAATATAGACACCCACACTCAGATATTATGCAGAGAGTGAGAAACATTGGAATGCTTAACCCTAAATAGGATGTCCCCATCAATTCCCTCCTCTCAGGGAACATTTGGAAGAGGAGTCAGAAAGAGCATGAGTCAGAGCAGGTGGCAGTCACCAAGAAAATAAGATCTCTAAATCAAGAAAATGGATACACATATGAACTCACAGAGACTTAAGTAGCATACATAGGGCTTCCATGGAACTGCACATGATGGAATCCTAGAACTGAAAGTAGAAAGAGACATATGCTCTCATTCCTAACCCAGAAACTCTTGTCAATTTACAATCATTTGAAAATTGAAATTTACTTTGCTGCAAGAGAGTCTTACTGGGGAAACAAATTACTTTAAAGGGCAAACTGCTTCCCAAGTAGTACATGGGCAACAGAAAACAATCTTAACAGCACCTTTGGAAATTTCTTGTCTTGTTTCAGGACTTTTCCTTTGAAAACAAATTATCTTACTAACTTTGGTTTTAATTTTAATTTGTTTATTTTTTTCTCCTCTTTTTACCCTGCAGGTCTTTTGTGTATATATTATGACCTCCAGTTTAGTGTTTTTATGGCATTCGTGAGTTTGTAAACTAGTGGGACTCTGTTTCTTGGGCCTTCTCTTTAACTCTTATCATTCTGTTTGTTTGTTCTAATTTCGACATGTTGATTTTTTATTATATTATGGTATATTTTATTATTATTCCTTAAAAGCATTTTCTAATGAGACACATAAAGGGAATAGATCCAGACTTGGTGGAATGCAGAACTGGGAGGAGGGGAACTTTAATCAGAATATATTATGGGAGAATAAAACTATTTTAAATAAAGGGAAATGAAATTAAAAAACTCTTATTTTTATTTAAAAATATTTCCTCTCAATATTTCAATTAATCTAAATGCACAGATGTTTATGGAATTAATATTGTGTATGTGCATATGTGTGTATCACATGTACATATACATATATGGGTGTGCTTGCTTTTCCAGTATGTGTTGAGGACAGATATTTATATCAGCATATTTTCCTTTACACATAGTTTTTAAGACAGTGTCTCCCCCTGAACCATTATTGCTAGACTGACTGGCCAGGGAGCAATTGACTTCTGTTTTATCTGCTAGGTAGCTCTGGAATTACAGACACATGCTGCAATACTTGGCTGTTTACATGGACACAGGAGATTTGAATTCACTCCTCATGCTTTTACCACTGAGATGTCTCTAAAGACACATATTACTATTTTTAAAGAACAGTTACAGGATGTATAGAGCACACACTTGGTTGTGAAGTTTTACTAACTTTCACTCACCTCCAAGCCCAGTACTCATAAGGCACTGAAAATCAACAATATTCTTTCTGACACAATGATTTACCTATTGTCTGCATTTAATACAATGAATAATAACAAAAACTGATAGAAAAGGCCATATTCTGTTTTATTCTATCTGTCTATTCACCCTAACATTTAAAAGATCCCTTCACAGTGCAACAAATTTAAAATAAAAATTACAAAATATGTATCTTTTGACTACAATAAGCTAAAACTAGCAAATCAGTACCAGGAATAACTTTGAACTACAATAAATGGAAACTAAGCAATAAATTCTTGAATGAATTATGTGTGAATTAAAAAAATAAACAGAAAAATTCAAAAATTCTTGAGGCAAGTGAAATTGGTTACACAGTTTATCAGAACTTTGATGCTGCATAATTGTTTCTAACAGGAAAGGTTACTGCAAAGAGCGCACATCAAAGATCTCAGGATACAAGTAGATAAGCTGACATTCCACCTTAAGTAACTAGAAAAAACAAGAAAACCAAACTTCAGAGAGTTATAAAGGTCAGAGTAGAAATAAGTGAAATACTGAACACTGAAAAATATTTAAAGCCAACAGGAGAAATTAAATAATATTTCTTTTACTAAGTTGTGATATTCACACATCTAAATTTAAAATTCAAATTTAGATTCTTGACTCTAGCTTAAACTACAGTCTGACATCATTTTAACTATTTTATCCCACACTTTCCACCTATAAGCATCGAGAATCTCTGTACTAAAAAATAAAAACAAACAAAATTGACCCCTCCAACTCCATGACATTTCAGCAAACCCTGCACTGAAAACTATGTTTTGATTAGATCTCTGCATGAATACTACCCAGTAAAGTCTGCCTACATATGTTTAATAAAGACCATTTCCTGATAGAAATTATTCTGAATATTTCAGAATACCATTCATGCAAAGAGATAATTGTTCAACAACCATGCTTTACATATAGAATAAAGGGGATGGGGCAAAGTGAAATCTGTTATAGGAGAGATACTGAAAGTTCACTCTTAGTCCTATCCAAAGACTCATAGCCTGCTAACTATAGCTCTAGGTTCATGGAACGGTCTTCTTCATTTCTAGTGAGTCATGTATATTATAAAATGAAAATGTAGTATACATAAAATGTGTTGAAATTAAGGTTGATTTTCTTTTTTGTTACATTTATTTATTATTTCAAGTTACATCTACATCACACCCCTTCCCTCCACCCCTCTAGGTCCCATCCTCCCACCCTCTACTCCTTCTTCTACCTATTTAGCTCCAGTGTGTTGTGCCCCCACTTATCAGCCTCCCTCTGTTCATCAGTAATATGAGGGCTAAGAACTTCTTCATGTTCTGGGATCCAACATGGCAGCTCCACTAGGGCAAAGTGTCCCATTAACAGGTAACAAAGTCCATGTTCCTGTTCCTTTTGGTGAGTTGGTTGTAGGATATTTATCCTGTACTATATGACTAAAATCCAGTTGTAAGTGAATACATGTATCTTTCTGGGTCTGGGTTAGCTCACTCTGGATGAGCTTTTCCATTTCCATCCACTTGGCAGCAAATTGCATGATTTCCTTATTTCTGATAGCTGAGTAGTATTCCATTGTGCAAATGTACCATGGTTTTATTATCCATTCTTCAGCTGAAGGACATCTGAGTTGTTTGCAGTTTCCAGCTATTGCCAATAAAGCTGCTATGAACATATTTAAGGAGATGTCCTTGTGGTTTGGTGAGGAATCTTTTGGATGTATACCCAGGTATGGTATAGCTGGGTTTTGAGGTAGAGCTATTACAACTTTTCTAAGGTAACGCCAGATTGATTTCCATAGTGGTTGTACAAATTTGTACTCTCATCATCAATGGAAGAGTGCCCCCTTTCGCCACAACCTCACCACCAAGTGCTGTCATTTGATTTTACATCTTAGCCATTCTGACACTTGTGAGATGGAATCTCAGAGTCGTCTTGAGTTGCATTTTTTCAAGTGTCTCTCATCTGTTAGAGATTCCTCTTTTGAGAATTCTTGGTCTAGCTCTGTACCCATTGTTTGATTGGATTATTTGGTTTCTTGGTGTTTAATTTTTTGGGTTCTTTATAAATTTTTGATATTAGTCCTCTGTCAGAGGTGAGGTTGATGAAGATCTTTTACCAATCTGTAGGTTGCCATTTGTTCTAATGACAGTGCCCTTTGCCTTACAGAAGCTTGTCAGTTTCATAAAGACCCATTTATTGATTGTTGGTCTTAGAGCCTGAGCTATTAGTGTTCTGTTCAAGAAGTTGTTACCTGGGTCAATGAGTTCAAGGCTTTTCCCCACTTTCTCTTTTATTAGATTTAGTGTGTCTGGTTTTATGTTAAGGTTGTGAATGTGTCGATTTTCCTAATAAAAGATCAAAGAATGTATTCTTATAAGCATTTTCTTTCATGAAATAGAATTGTTTAGTGTTTAGAAAAAGAATGGATAAGATCTCATAACAGGCATCATAACAGTAAATTTTAAAACAAAATAAGCAATCATGTCCTCAAGGCTTTTACGAGCTGCTCATGAGAGGCAACAGTGTTTTAAATTATTATGAAGTAAGCGCTTCATTTACATTTAAATAGGCGTGAATCTTACACTAATTAAAGCATTACATTGAGGACTATATCACCACGTGTTAAAAAATACACAGAGAGACTTTTCCTTGCTGGAGTTCTTCTACTGGATCTAAAAGAGGTGGTACACACAGCATTTCAACATTGAATTGCTTGGGCAATATTGAACAGGTAAAACTGGAGATTATGCCTTTATAAACTAAAGCAAAAGTAAAACCACTCACTACATAATTTTCCAAATAAAGTTTCATTGAAACACACTCAACACCCATTCCTTTGTCCTTTATAGTGGTTGCTTCTATGTTACAGAAGTATTAAGAATAGTCCTGACAGACACCATTTGACCTGAAAATATAAAATAATTACCATTTGTTTTTCTAAAGCAGTGTGCTGCCAACACTGCTGTAGATAGCTTAAACTATGTATTGCTGTGGTGTCCATCTGAATTCTCTTGAGTAGTTCACCAGGGTATGTTTTCTGTGCACAAGACACTAATGTTCATTAAACTCATCAGTGTATAAGACAGGCAAAGTGTTTTTAAGATTAATTTATATTTATTTTATATGTGTATTTTCCTACACGTATGTATATATGCAGCATGGGTACCTAGTTCCTTTTGGTTCCCAAGAAACTAGATTTGTATCTGTTTGTGAGTCACACAAGTACTGAGAACTGAACAAGGGTTCTGTGAAAAAGTTGTAAGCTATCTTAACCACTGAGCAGACCAAGCTGTTTTTCAGGTAGTATTTCTCTTACATAGTCTCTATTGCTACCTTGTTTGGCACTATTCAGACTTTGCCTATTAAACCTAATAGTGTTACATAGTTATGTCATTTATCCAATAAGAATGTTTATTCTTTCAGACTTTATTTTATAGCATGTATTTGGCTACACTTTGAGGATATACTTGTGAAAAATAAGAATAATTCCTGTCCTAATGAATCTTAATAAAATATGGAGGGCAATGCCAACTTAAATATTACATTTGTTACATATGAACAAAGAGTGACAGCAGGAACCTGAAGCTAGACTAGTGAGATGAAGTGTTGTCCAAGCTTATTCCTCCTAAGGACTAGGCAGGAAGATCTGTTCCAAATTTGCTCATTATCCTGTAGATGCCACTTGTCCCATCCTTCTATATGGACCAGTCTTTAGGTTTCCTCTCTAATGAAGACAACTGCCATATGGATTACAGAAGTACCTAATAACCTTATTTCAATCCAGTTAATAAATCTATCTATAGGTCTTTCCCAAAATACTGCCACATTCTAAAATCTGTATGTATAAGGACATTAGCATTTCAATGCATGTTTTGAAAAGACAGTTTAACAATATTTTATATGTATATAATATATTGTAATTATATTCACCCTATGACCATCTCTTATTGCCTATTGGCCACTTCTTTCTCCTGACTTGTCTTCCAGCCATTTTCATGTATTTCTTTCCTTTTGTGACTCACCAAGTTGGGTTAGGTTTGTTTGTATGAGTGTGGATGGGAACTATATCATGGTCATCTTCACTTACCAGTAGCCATACCAGTAAAACTACTTAAAACGTTTCTCTAGGCAATCATTAAATGTCATGAGGGGGGAACCTCTTAAGTCCTTCATATGTCCATGATTGCACTTTAAAGATCCCTATCTTATGCAGGTTGCTCTGGTTGCTCTGTTGCTTTAGATTGTAGTAGTCATGTCACGATCAGAAAAGTTTTCCATAGCACTTTCTCCCATTCTCTAGCTTGTGTGAATTTTCTCTTCTCTTCTGATATGGCCCCATATATAATTGCTTAAAGGACACAATTCATCTCATAACATAGTGCTGGTTGCCATAGATGAGTTGGAGGCAGTTAGGAATTAATGCAAGACATCATGAGCCCTGTGCTAGTATACAAATTCAGGCAAGGCTCAGCCTTTGAAGGAAGACTTACTGAATGAGAGGTAACTATGGAAAAATTCATAGAGTTAAGGAAAAGACCTGGCTCCATGGTTAACTCTAGAAGGGACAGCTCTGGGTTTTAGGACTCAGAGTCACTTAAGAGAATGTGTCTTTGGGAGAGAGAAACAAATGATATTGTTGTATTTGAGTTCTAACTCATATGTGAAATATTGGTGGGAATTGACCTACATTCTTTCTTTTTTTATTGAGTCTGAGGACTTTTGTTCAATCTTTGATTGTTCCAAAATAAGAAGTAATTTTGGCTACATTATATGACTTGGTCATATTAATTTCACACTGAAATGTCCTCTATTTGTTAAAAGACTATGTTTTCTCCATTAAATTATTTCTACCATTTATCAAAAATCAGTTAACTATAAATACTCAGGCCTTCTATTTCTGGAAACTCTTTAAACTTACTGACTCATATTCCTATCCTTCTGAAAATGCTACATTTTATTGAATATTATAGTTCCATAGTTACATGAAAATCAAGTCATATTAATTTTCCAACTCTGCTTTTACCTTTTGAAAAAATTGTTTTAGTTCTGCTTCCCTGACACTTCCTTGTAAACCTTAGGATTATCATCTTGGTTTTGAAAAGCAATAATCCTTCTATGCCTGTGACTAAGAATATACAGTAGCTGGTACAGATTTTGTAGTTTTTTTTGGGGGGGGTTGTTTACTAATAGCAGCCTTTGTTGTACAAAAAATATTTAATTTTATGTGGTCTTATCCATCTTCATTGTTATATAATACACAATAGAAATGAAATAAAATGAAACTGCCTGCCAAAGGACTAATGAATAACAGGAATTAAGTTACATATTTACAAAATAAAGTTTTATTTTACTTTAAAGAAAAGTTAAATCATGTAATTTTCAGAAAAAGAAGATGGATCTTAGAAGTACAATATTAAGCTTGGTAAGTGAGACAGACAAATGTTGCATTTACAGGCCCCACTTCATGATGATTATATATCCTTTATATGCAGGGGTGGGTAGAGGCATGGAGTTGAGGGTAGCAAGGACACTATTTAAAAATTTTTTGAGGACATGGAGAGAGAACAACAGAAAATATATAACATGAAATTGGAAAGGAACTTTTGAGTGGTGGGTAGAAGGGTACCAGGGAGCTTAGAGCAATAGAAGAGTGTGAGAAAAAAAAATTGTCTTGTGAGAAAAAAAATTGTCTTGTAATTGACACATAGGATAAAACCTAAAATTATATCTTCAGAAAACATAAAATAACCTTGTGTCTTATAATTCCTGTTTATTATTAATGTTATTAGTATAATACCCTTCATAGTCTCATGATTTCTCCATTTTCACTACTGATCTGCAACCCACCAGAATGATGAAATTCCAAAGTAAGCACCTGCTGGGCTTCATTTCTTTTATTGTTGTCTCAATTACACTATATTTCAAAATAAATCATTGCCTGACCTATCCCTTAAAAACTCAGCTCAGTTCAAGAAATGTAATTGGTTCAGGAATACAATTCACAGTGCCATGGAAACAAACTTATTCTGTCTACTCTGTCTTAGTTTTTCAAAATTCAGTTATGATTTAATGGCTTTTATGATAATATGATGATATATGTTACAAAATACCAAAATCATGAATGTATTATGTCTCTATTCTATTTCCTAAAATAATTTAGTAATTTATATATTTATTATCATTGTCCTTTCCTCTGAGAAAAGACTTTATCAAATTTCTTTCTTTTTGAAAAATAAATTTAACCACTAGAAAACTTGTTAAAATTCCAATCTGTCAAATGTCCTGTGTATCTTTATTTGAGTGTACATCTAGCCCAAACACCTATATTAGGTGTAAATCAGTTGCAAACATATTTCTATGATTAAATATACCTCTCAACCTAACCATCCTATATACCAAACCAGACACTAATCTTAACCATTGCTCTGACCCTAATCATAACAACAAACATAAATTTAGAGCTCACAAAGATCGATTTGTAAGTTTAGATCTAAAGCTAATCCTTCTAGCTTCAAATTTACCCTGAGTCAACAACTAACCATAACTTGAATCCTAGCCATAAGACTCACCCTAACCTTAACCCCCAAGCCCAATGTGACATATAACTATAACACAAAGCTAGTCCTGAGTCTATCCTTAACCTTAAACCTAACACTCAAAATGTCTGAAACTCGCTCAAATACTGACTGTAACCCTAGTCTTAACCCTAATGCTAATCTTAAATACCACTACTTTTTAACATACTCCTACTTAATATACACCTACCCCAGTCACTACATCCAACTCCAGCACAAAACTTATCTCTAGCCTTAAGCATACTCTAATTAGGAACTTATTTGAATAGTAACAAAAATCCACTCTTTTTTTTAAATCAGACCTTAACCCTAATATTAACTCTAATCATAGACATAGTTGCAGCCATAGCCATAACGCTACCTCACACCTTAGCCTTGACCTTAAGCATAACACAAGCTCTAACTCTAGACTTAACTTGAATACCAACCAACACTAACACTAAACTTAAATTAAGCTTAAACACTTGCCCTACCTATATCCATAGCCTCCATGAAATTGTAACCCTACCTCCATCCTAAAGTCTAAGATGTGGTCTAAAACTAACCTTAATCCTATCTCAAAAGCTAACTCTAGAACTTACAATTACTTTGTACCAAACTTTAACCTATCCATAAAGCCAACTCTGTCTACACCATGAATCCAATCATGAACATAGACATGGCTCTATCCCTAACACTTCAAATGTCACAACCCCTAACAAGAAATGTAGTTCTAAAATTAACACTAACTCTAATTCTAACTCTAACTTTAGGATTAGCACTAACACTGAGCCTATCCTAAGCCTGTCTCTAAATATAATGCTAGTATTAGAAATATACCTAAAATCTCCTTAGCACCACTGTAACAAAGAATATCCCTAATACTAAGCCTACTTATAACACTAACATTAATCTAAGAAATAAACCTGAAGTGAGTCTAGACGTAACATAAAGTCTAGTTAGTCATAATCCTAAACCAAATCCTAGCCATAGTCTTGTCTGACTATAATACAAACTCTAACTATACAATAACCATGGTCACAGGCAAAACTTTAACTCTAAAAAATAGCATCAATACAAAAACTAGAAATAAAACTAACAATAAATCATTTTCTAATATTAACTGTACCCTTTTTCCTAATGCTATGCTAAGTGCTAAATATAATCTTAGCTCTGACCTTAATCTGAACCTCTACCCAATATTTATACCTTATGTAGCTGCATTTGAAAGTTTATACTTAACTCTACCTAACTCTTCCTTAAATGTACCCAAAAGCCTTCTGCAAAGTAAAGCTAAAACTCTAGCCATAATACCAACACTAATCCCAGCCATAATTACATCCCTTATAATGCTAACCATAACCATATCCTTGCATAACAGTAGCCCAATAAATTACCTTAATTATTACTAAAGAAAGCTATAATATGTAAAACAAAACAATAGGTCAAATCTCTAGTCTTAATCAAAAACAAAGATAAGGGATGAAGTAGTCCTAGTGCTAAACATATCCATTAGCATATATCCAACCTTAACCCTAACCCCAACCTCAACCCTACCCTAACCCTAACCCTATAAATAGCCTAAATATATATCTCTAACACTTTAGCTATCCCTAGCCCTAACCTTGAACCTAACAGTAGCTCTCACCCTAGAACTTGAAAACTAACCCAAACCCAGCACTTATTCTACACTTACAACTATAGCCAAATGAGTCCTTAGACCTAAACAAATCTTTAACCTTACCTCGAACCTAAACCCATAAACCAGGTACAAAATAAACCTTAATCATAGTTCTAACGATAAGAGTACCTCTTACTAACTTCACACCAAATTCTAATCAAAACCTATGCATAACCTGAAATTGACTCTGCCAAAAATTCTAAGCTTAAAAGTAAATCTAGCTCTAATCATAATATCAGGACTAATGATAGTCCTGATGACACACCTTGTCCTGATAGTAACATTATTCCTTCCACTATCTCTAATGCTAACCTTAGAAATAACTTGCTGTCCCTAGACCAAATCCTATATCTAAACTTACCTCTAAATATTAATTATCATAGAAATGTACCTCTAAATGTCCCTAGATCTACAACTGTCCCAGACCTAACTTTACTGTATGCCTTCACATACCTCTAATATTTACCTTAGAAATAAACTTAAAACTGTCTCCAGCTCTAGCACTAACCCTGGCCATAACTGTAGTACTATAACCCTGACCCTTTCAAGAACTATGACTAAATCTAACCTGATCTAACCCTAACACTACCCCAAACCTTAACACTAACAGTACAACAACCCCAATTGGACCCTAACTAAAATGGCAACCCTAACTCTAATCATAATAACTGTAAATAACCATATATAATAAACTCTAAACCTAACACTAAATCTAGCTAGAACACTAAAACCACATCTAAAATTAACTGTAAAACACTATAAGCACTACCTCTAAGCCTAAATCTAATGTTGTACCAATTTCTGTCCCTAACCTGATTCTTATGCCTAAAAGTAGCTCTATGTGTAAATTTATTACTAACCCTAATCCTGATGCTGACTCAAACATTACACTAAGATAACAACTAATTATAACTACAATCCTAAGTATAACACTAACCATAACCATAACTCTAACTACTTCCATAACACTATCAGTGAGAATGAGAATAAACTTAACCCTGAGGAAAGCTCTACAAACAAATAATGTCTCACTCTAACCTTAAAACTAACCCTAAGGTCGTCCCTAAAACTAATCTTCAACCTAGTTCTAATTGTAACAGTAGCTTGAAACAAGTTTATAGACCTAGTACTAATCATGAACCTAACACTCACTCTACCCTAAGCTTAAGTGAATTCTGTTGGGGGTAGTATTAAGCATTCTAAATGTTAATTGGTCCTGTTTGCTGTCTGTTACTTACATTGACTCTGATTGGTTAAATAAATGATGAGGCCTGAGATTGGGCAAAGACAGAGAAAGGTGGG
Organism: Lophiomys imhausi; assembly: GCA_907164525.1. Classification (NCBI taxonomy): domain Eukaryota; kingdom Metazoa; phylum Chordata; class Mammalia; order Rodentia; family Muridae; genus Lophiomys; species Lophiomys imhausi. Next base: position 4,910,543 of record CAJQZJ010032546.1, read on the forward strand.
ACTTCCTGAGATTAAAACAGGAAGCCTGCACTTTAGACAGAGGATTAAAGCATTCCAGCCAGCAGCAGGAAGAAGAAGGTATTCCAGCCAGGAGCAGCAGGAAAGAGGACACACACCATGGGTTAGAAAAAAGAACCTCATTCCACATGGCCAGGAACATCAGCATATCGTGGAGAATGGCAGTCCAAGGGGACATATGTATATATGGGTTCATATTTGGGTATTAGAATTAAGAACTAGCTTAGATGGGCTATGATTGCACAATTCAGGCCAAGGTTTGTTAAAATCCATGTGGTCTCTGTGTGCCCATTTATAATGTTGGTTAAAGATTAACAGCTGCCGAACCAATTAACAATAATCTAAATACTGGTTAAATAGTTTACTTAGCCATTTTTTTTTTACATATGGCGTCCAACTACAGCAATTAGAATCCATGCTTACAGCATGAGAAGGCCTGTGAAAGCCAGTTTCCTAGCCAAAGTGCAGGGAACCGAACTCAAATGCATTTCAAAGGTGCGGCTAACTTAACAAAAGGTGTTGCCTTGCAGCAAAGGCCGAGAGCTAAGGCTTAGCTCTCCTTATGTACTAAAAAAACAGGCAGCTTTCTAAACAGAATTTGAGAGCGAAATTAATAGCCTAGATTAAAAATGGAGAAATTCATAATGCCTCAATACTTTTGGATTCCAACTGAGTTTGTTTCTCTTAGCGTGAAAGTGATTTTTATTCTGACAGTTGTGGTTCTGTGTATCTTTTTTTGAGAAAGTTCAGACTAGGATAGTCTTAAATGAAAGAATGTACAGATGGAATGTTAAATTGCCAACAATGGTAATAAAGGAAAGAGGGAGGCCTTTCCTGATAAATAAGGCAACATTGATGGTAGCTGGAGCTATGAGCTCCCTGGCTATGAGGTGCTTCTCAGGGCTATCTGGTAAAGGTCCACCAATGAAATACAGTTGCAACTAGATTTCAAGAAATAACAAACACAGCTTTAATTGCAGCATGGGTGGCATGGTTAGACATGCCAAGGCTTTTGGAATGTTGTTTCTTTGCTTGACTTTTATTTAGATGTCTTTGATTTTCCTATATCGGGAGGTAGAAAGGATATTTTTCTGGATTGGCATTGCTAAAACATAAGAGATTTTTGAAAAATTTGGGCAGATTTCAAATTGTCACTACAGTTCAAAGTTGCTCTCTGGGTTACAGAGATACTGATATCTGGGATTTAAGTGAAATATTTGAGCAGGGCAGTACTGGCATACACCCTTAATCCCTTAATCCCATCACACTAGAGGAAGAAACAGGCAGATCTCTAGATTCTAGACCAGCCTAATCTAAACAATAAAGGCAGGGCAGAACACTGCTGATAAGACAAGACTGCTTACTAAAGATAGTCTAGAATTCAAAAATGACACATTTTTCCTTGATGTTAATTTCAATAATGTCCTTACTGATCTAATGGATAAATACACATAATCTTAAATGTACATAAAGAGAAAAGGGTCACAAGCCAGTCTCCTTAGTTGTGGGGCTCCCACTGGAGAACTGGTTTCAAGAGGCATTTTGTCCCTAAAAGAGATGTTAATCACTGGGTATGGTGCTACACACCTTTAATCCCAGAACTTTGGAGGCAGAAGCAGGCTAATCTCTGTGAGATCAAGGTCAGCCTGGTCTACAAAGTGATTCTAGGATAAGGATACACAGAAAATTCCTACCTCAGGGGAAAAAAAAGACAAAAGAGAAAGAGATATATTCTGTTAATCAATATAAGGACCCAGAGTTAGGCTGGGGAAGAACATGCAAACTGCATGCCTCCCACAGCCATCAGTTAAGAAAAGATAACATAAAATAGAATATCATGCTATTTTACATCAATTTCCTTAAGAATGGGGTTTCCATGGGAAAATTGGAACTCAAATTAATACAAAATGGTTTAACTAATGTTATTGTTAAACAAGAGTAATTCAATTATTTAAGTTCACACCTTGATCTCAAAACTTGGGAGACAAGGAAAAAAACAATTCCTTGTGTATTTAAGGCCAATCTAATCTACAGAGCTCTACAAAGAAAATCAAGACAGCCCAAGCTACAAAGAGAAACCCTGTCTCAATAAGGATAGATATATGCACATAGAAATTAAATCTCCAAAGAAAGGAGAAAAGGAAAGAAAAAATATATAAATGCATACCTTTGATCCCAAAACATGGGAGACAAAGACAGAGACAGATAGGTTCCTTTTGAGTTTGAGGCCAACCTAATTTACAAAAAAAACAGAACAACACAGAATAAACCTGTTTTAATCAATTAATAAATGTATGTCCACTGTAGAGGCGAAAACTTAAATCCATACAGTCTTATGCTGTATTTTCAATTTAAAGTAGAATATATATAGCATATATATGTAATACTATTACATGTCATTATTTTGTGACATGAATGGAGACTTACAAATGTCTTTCTTCTGTTCAAAGAACAGAAAAATATTTATTAATTGATTTGTGCATCCTACACATCCAAGGTATTTTGGTAATTGCAGAATTATATGCTACTTTTGAGAAATTATATTTTTTCAGAACAACAGGCCCAGAGTCCAAAGAAGATAAGTAACCCAAATGATCCAGCCTCATAGACTGCCTCAATAGCTGTTTCTTCAAAAATCTACATCAAGAACAACTTCAAACAGCTTGCTGAGATGGTCCAGCCTCAAAGACATTTTCAGACAGGACTTCAATAAAGCCCTGAACTTTCCTACCCAAAGTCTAGCTTTGAACTACAAATTGCTCAGGACATACAAATTGTTGAGCACATAGAGACTGGACAACAAATGTTACAATTAACTTGCCTAACCACTTTTCCATTTTTGGGACCCCCAAACAGGCTTTCTGCTTCCCAATTCAGCAGGAAGTAGTTTTGAGAGAACGACGTCCCATTCCCAAAAGTGGTGTGGATGATAGATATTGTTTAGGGGGAATTGTTACAAATTGTTAAATGGTCTTGTTAAGCAAAATATAGGAGATTAGATTCAAGGAGTTTTCTATTTATTTATTTTTTCTCTATCCTTCTTTCTCTTTTATGTAGGGGAAAAGACTTAAAAAGAAAAAGAGGGGGGTATATGTATGTAATATAGAAATGATAAGATATGAGGATAGATTATTGAATCTGCTCTGAAACTCAAAACTATTGTTATTCTTTAAATAAGTTTATCTTTTGATACATTGGTATAGAATTTTGTATATTGATACAAAAATACGATTAAGTTTGATTCATTAGTATAGAATTTTATATTTTGACACATAATATGCATATTTCAACTTATATAAGGTATTGTGCCTATACAAATCATTTAAAAGTATAGGTTTACTTCCAATCCTTTTATGGGTTGCTATTGCAATCTACTTAGGAGTCTGGGTAATACAGGTTGATTGCTGGCCAGTCAAGCTTCTGGTCATGTCAAATACTAGTCTTAATTTATCACATGCTAGACTTAATATGTTAAACAAATAGTAAATGTTTAAAAATATACAGTGTGTTTGTTCATAGATACATAGAAGATAGATTATAGATAGATTTATAAATAAAATAATAGATGTCTTCAAAACCCTCAGAGGCATACAGAAAATGACATTTAAAATGGTTTTTATTATTTTAAGAATTCTTTGACTTAAGACAGTCAGCTCCTGACAACTCCCATTTGACTTGGAAGAAGATAATGAGCATCAAAAAGAAATCTCCCATCACGAGATAATTCCTATTGGGCAAAAGTGCCCCTGCTCTCTCAACAGACTATATACAGTCCAATGATGGACCATAGCTTAAATACAGGTAAGTCGATTTCCTGATTCTGCAGAGACAGAATGGGAAAATCCTTATTTTCTGCTGCACAATTTAGTCTGTGAAAAATGCTTGGCCAGAAGGCCAAAGATGATGCTCCAATGATATTGAGAGATATTTACAACTGTCTAGGCAACAAACTGTCATATTTCTTTTGGAAGCTGCTCTCCTGTGCTTCCTACTCACTCAAATAATAACTTTATCCCTTCTTATGTCTTTGATGGGGTGGAAGGCATAATAGTTACAAAATTTCAACTGAACTTGAGTTGTTTAGGATTTAAAAGGATATTTTCAAGTCTAAATAAAATATTTACGTTTATAAATATAGGATATGATAGAAATTATTTAGGTTCAGAACTTTAGACACACTAAGATAGATAGATTTTTGTTCTTCAAGATTTCCTGATACAAATAGGCTAAACATTATGTCTGTAATGTGTATATATATGATTTTCTTGATTGTTTCATGTTTGTTCTTATTGTTTTTACTATAGAGTTAAAAAATTAGCCTTTTTATTAGACAAAAAGAGGGAATTGTTAGGGTAGTGTAAAGCATTCTAAATGTTAATTGGTCCTGTTTGCTGTCTGTTACTTACATTGACTCTGATTGGTTAAATAAATGCGGAGGACTGAGATTAGGCAAAGACAGAGAAAGGTGGGACTTCCTGAGATTGGAACAGGAAGCCTGTACTTTAGACAGAGGATTAAAGCATTCCAGCAAGCATCAGGAAGAAGGCATTCCAGCCAGGAGCAGCAGGAAAGAGGATGCACACCATGGGTTAGAAAAAAGAACCTCATTCCACATGGCCATGAACATCAGCATATCGTGGAGAATGGCAGTCCAAGGGGACGTATGTATATATGGGGTCATATTTGAGTACTAGAATTAAGAGCTAGCTTAGATGTGCTACAATTGCCCAATTCAAGCCAAGGTTTGTTAAAACCCACGTGGTGTCTGTGTGATCATTTATAATGGCTGCCTAAAGATTAACGGCTGCCAACCAATTAAATATAATATAAATACTGGTTAAAAAATTTAACTATTTATTTCTACAAATGGCACCCAACTCAATGTAATTTAATTAATTATTTTAAAGAATTCTAACCCAAACATTAACTATTACCCTAAAATAAACTCTATCTCAAGCATTATATCTAAATATATCTCTATTATGAAATGAAATTGTCACTTCCAGCTTGAGCCCTGAATTCATCTAAAACAAAGGTTAACCATAATTCTAATAACTTTAGCTCTTACATCAACTTATTACAAAGCTCCAAGAAAGTCTTATTCATAATCCTGATGACTTTATAATTACCCTCAGATTAAATATAAACCATGTTCTAAAACTACATCCAGAAAACAATGCAGCCCAAATCCTTCACACTAAGTAGACCAAAAAATTCAATGCTAAATCAAACCTATCCTTAACTCTAACACTGATATGAAAAAAATATATTAAAGTATCCCTAGCCCTAACACTAACCCAGGAGAAAATGTAACTCTGCCTCTACTTCTAACATTAATCTTGAAAAACACCTAAAATTGTCAAAAACTACTAACAATAATATTAGCCATAAAAGAAGCCATAACCCTAACCCACAAACATAACCTTAATCTTACTTAACCTTAACTCTCACCATTACCCTAGCCAAAACATAACCCCAACCCAACAAAAACACAACACTGACCCAAACTTTACCTCTAACGATAATCACCAAACCAAGCATTCAGTTGGTAAACATAAACCTAAAATTGAACCCAAATTCTAACCTTAACCTTAGAAATGAAAGCAAAAGTTATCCTATTCCTGACCCCTAGACATAATTTGAACCCTAACCCTAATGATTAACTCTAATTATTACTCCTGAACATTAACTATAATAACTACAACCCTAAATATAATCCTAACATTTGTCTCAAATCCCTAATGCTACCATTTTCCTAAACATAATCCTACACTAACACTAATTCACACCATTTCTCTATTTCTACTTGTAATCCTAACTCTATCCCTAGCCCTACCCAACACTAACTCTAAGCCACCTCTCAGCCTAACACTATATCTAATCCTAACCACCAGTTCTAATCCTAACCTGAACTAGAACACCAATTCCTAACCCCTATTCTAAAACTCTAATGCAAACCCTTTATCAGACCACATTCCTCCTTTTCACCTTCAAAAGGGAATTAAGAGTTTGGTGCCATTCATAAAACAAGCTTAATTATCAGGGAATCATTACTTAGTCTTCCTTGAAACTAAGCATTTGGAAGTTTGACTAGAGGAGGGATAATGAAGACTGGTATACTTATTTGTCCCAAGTCAGCAGGAATAAAATAGTCTAGATATATACTCCACAGAGATCATATCAATGTTGTGATATTCTGGGCACACAGAAGCATACACACACACACACACACACACACACACACACACACACACACACACAC
>CAJQZJ010032546.1:4916832-4939835 GCA_907164525.1 Lophiomys imhausi
CACACACACACACACACACACACACACACACACACACACACACACACCCCACACACACTTACACTTGCAGTATTCTCAACCGTGAGAAAATGGGACAGATTTGTGCTTTAGGTCTTTCTCTGAAAGCATAGTGAGTAGATTATTTTAAGACAAGCTAGATGTTTAAGAGCAGTGAGGTCAGAAAGGAAAAACAAAGGTGTGCCCCCAAATCTTCTAGTACTATTGGGTAAGAAATTGTCCCCTGTGTTTTTACTCTTTGTCTATAAAGACAAAATAATAATTTTATATTTGTCTGCTTTAGGAATTGCTTGAAAATTAATGGCAAAGTGGTCTGGCTGGTGTCCATGAGTCAAACAACACCTATTTACTAGTGGTGCACATCAAACACTGAAGATGTAATGAGTGCTTTGAAGGTAGACCTCGAGTAATTACAGTTTGCTAATTATTGTTAATTTTATCACAGCTTGTAACTATGTATTTTCTCAATAGTTCTGAAAGAGAATGCCTCCCCTCCATCCTATTAAAGAGATACAATTTTGCACAGGCTCTATTATCTCATTGTGCTTAGTTATTCAGCCATCTCCATTGGATACCAAGTAAGAAAATCAATAATTTACTTTCTTAGAATGAAATTGTACAATATTTCCCTTTGTAGCCTTGTTGAGTCCATAAAAACAAACAAAAAAATGATCCTTTTCATTCCTCTTTTACAAGTGCAGGCATACATGTATGTTCAAGACAGCTTTTATTACAAGGCACACCAAGACAACTGAATTTTGCAGATGATTGTGTAACAGGATTGTTCCTCACAACTTTCTTCAGAAGTTACATCACTGAGTTTCATAAATATTCATTTATAGTCTTACAGCCAAGCACAAGACAGAGGCAGTAATCCTAGGAAATCAAAGGTAATGTGACTCCAGGTCTTCTAGTCTTATCTAATGAATAATGCTGAAAGCCCATTTATTTTATGACTGTCATGAGGAATTTCTCCTGTTGATGACAGTACAAATGCATACTACTGGGAGTTTGGACCCTACAGGGATGGAGGAGAAAACAAAACAAAACAACAACAAACAACACCATCACCCTGAAGGTAAGAGATGGGAAAACAGGAGGAGTATGGTTTTATGGGTTTGGTCAGAACCTCTGCATGAGTTCCTGCATCTACATCCAGGAAGGCAGTGACTCCCTAGTGCCCACAGCCTCCAGCCAGCCTCCAGGGCTCAGGGGCAGAGCCTGGGCCAGAGGGTGAGGCTTGGTTCTTCTTCAGGCTCTGAGTTGTCCAGGAGGTGGAAGCAGCTCTGACAAGGGGGTAGGAGGCTGTAGACTCCTCCTATGAACAGAGAGAGAGGGCCAAACAATTTCCTTTGGAGTAGAACCAGCTGGGCAGGTTAGGCAGAAAGTGAGGACTAGAGGGAGCATAGGGGCCATGTGAAGATCATTGCAGTGTCCCTAAGGCAACTGCTGAACCCCAGGTCTGGTTTTCCCTTTCATGGCTGGGGCCCAAGAACAAATAACGTGGGATGACAGGCTCAATGTGCCACTTCTGGGGGCTCTGCATGATAGCTACATTCAGACAACTAGAGGATATCCCCAAAGGCCTCTGCTAATGTTGGGTTTGAGGGTGCCAACTGCTCCATTTTGACCTTTATGTAACCTGTTGCTAAGACAAGAACACTGGTGATACTCCATTCATTCCCCAAGAGCATTTTCTCCTAAGAACAGTTGTACTCTAATGTAGGAGGTAATATTCTCATTTAGCTGTGGGATAAATGAATATCTTAACTAGAATAATACTGAACATTATTTAATCTCCCTTACATAATTTTCTTTAAATTTTAGTCAGAAGGAGTGTTTTCATTTCAGTCTAATATTTTATTGAACAGATGAGGGAAGAGAACCAAGAGAAGAGACTTACCCAAGCCAGCCAGTGGGTGGTGATTATGCTTGACTGCCTAAGCTTCTTATTGTCCATCTAATGTTCACTCTGTGTAACAGAATATTTTTATTTATAAACACCTATATTTATTAATACTTGAGAAACACCTATAAAATACCTAAATCCTATAACCTAAAACCTATAATCAAAAATCTATAATCTATCTAAGAACACCCTAATAACTAAGAACACTCTAATACCTATCTAAAAACACTTAACTAACACTATTTTAACTTTCTTAAAAGAATATTAATATTCTTAGTGTAGGTCCATGTAGGATGACTTGGTTTACAGCAGTCTCATCAGGTGGTCTCTTTCAAACTTAAGGTTTGTTGGGCCTTGCTTTGCCAATTCGCAAGGCCAATTTATTTCAACCAAAAAATTGTGACCAGTTTGTAAAGTCAGTCTGTTCCAACTGCTAAACTGAGGCTGGCTGTTTTCATCGACTGAGACTCGCCTCCATGGTCTCCTTAGCCCGAGCAAACCTCACAGCCAAAAGCCTCTCAATGCAGCTTCTGAACTTCATTCACCTTGCTCACTTTTTTTGGCACTCTGGGGACCCAATACAGATGCCTTCAAGGAACTTTCTCCCAGAAGATTTTATGCCATTCCTTTGCTTTGTGCTATCACAGCCTAAATTCTTTTAATGGCATACCTCACCATGCACTTCTCTAATGTGACTTCTCAGACTGTGAGGGCAGGAGGAAGAGAGTTTTCTGGCTTATATATCACATTATCTCACAATACTTGGCAGTCTCGAGGGTCCAAGAGATTTCTTACGATGTCCAACAGTCCCATTGCTTCTCATGGCAACTGATGTCATCTGAGCTGCTTACTCGGTTTCTTAGACATGCCCCTTCAACAGGGCATATCATCTAGGCAGAACTGGGCTTTGTCCATTTAATCAGGTTAAAAAAACGTCAAGCTCCTCCTTTTGTGCTGCCAGATGCTAATCTGAACTGCCCACCAATTCACTAAATAGGACTAACTTCTACCACAACTCTGTATGCCTCCCTGGTTACTCTCTTGTTCATTGTTTTCTTGGAGACAATAATATCCATTTTATAATATGTATTATACTATACATACATATATATGTATGTATTGTATATATGTTATATATATGTTTATATATATATTTATATATAATTTGGTCTATAAAGAATGTTCATTCATACATACGTGTGTGTGTGTGTGTGTGTGTGTGTGTGTTTATGTGTGTATGTATATTTGTGACAGGGTCTTGCTATGTATCCTTGGCTGTCTTGGAACTCACTGTGTAGACCAGGATGGTTCGGAACTCAAAAGATCATTCCCCTTTGCCTTCTCTACGCTGGAATCAAAGGTGTATTGTTGTATATCTGGCAACTGTTTTCTTTCTTATGATTATTTGTGATTATTCTATAACTTTTTTACATCACTTAAATTGGAGAGATACATGGGTTAAATGTAAAATAGGAAAGCTTCTAAGTGTCATGGATGCTGTTTTCCTATTTGTAAAATGTGGATGGTTTTAGTTAATAACATCCTTGGTCTGGATGGTTAATATCAGGCCTAAGAGCTGAAGACACTGAATCACTCCTGTTTGATCTACAACAGGTTATCTTAATAATCTGGAGGAGAAGTTGCTGAATATGAATTTATAGAAATTCTACACATTTGCTCATGAGAGCATCTCCTTTTCTAGACTCCTGTGATTGGGGAAAATAATGGCCACCTGGAAACCAGTTACTCACAGAGGTAGAGCCATGGCCTTTCTGACTTGCAAATAAATAAATAAAGACACATTCAACTACATGAACAGAGACGGATCTTCAACTATCTTGTGAGAAACAAATGTCTTTCTTTTAAAATTTCCAGTTTATAGCCCCTAGGCTCACAAACTCTTTTCAAATCTGATTTTTTTATATTAATGATACAATGTCACAGCAGGAAAAATATAGTTGTGAAGCCATATATACTTTCCAAGCTGAAATGAAGGTACACTAAAATTCATTATATAAAATTACTGTGCCAGTGAGCAGTAATAGTAGGGTTAGTGAACCTGAGGAGAGATGTGTGATTTCTGCCAAAGTGAAGAAACTGACTACCCGTTGACTTTCTAGCAAATGGCCCCTGAAAAACTCGAGCTGTTTTTGTTTTACAATCACAATCCTACTCACCTAAGCAGTGACATCATAGATTATTTTATTTAAAGAAATCATAACATCAACATTATAAAAGCCCTGTCATTACAAAAAGCCCCCAATATTTTCCCTTCCTCATTTCCCTGTCTCATTGGGTCAATTACTCCTTCAACCTAATTTTGCACTATAAAGCTCAATTTAGGGAAGCCAAAAATAAATGTCTAGTCAGGCATGTTCTGTAGACATGAGGACATACCTAGTTGACAGCAAATGTGGTTACAGAATTATGCAAGATGAGATACAAATTAACCATTTGTAGGTGTAAGTCTATTCGTCAAATAACATATCTTTGTCAATATAGTTTTTAAATTATATCCAAGGATGTGTCCATTGTACCAAACAAACTTTTCTGATGTGCACTTATCAGTTTCTGACACCATCTTTCTAAGAACCACTTTTTAACACTTTATTGATCAGACACAGTTTCTCCCCTTTCTAAGTCTCTGCTGATCAGATATACTTCCTCATTCTTTAAGTCTCTGTTGATAAGACATAGCTTCCTAAGAATAGCTATGCAACCAGAACCCACTACTCCCCACAACTACCACAGACCTACTCAGTGTGACTACAGCTCTTTATCTATGGACATGATTAAGTCTCCCAAAATACCCAGGACTAATGGAGGATCAATAGATGCAGAGAGATGAGGAGGATTTTACCACTTGAAAGAGTATAGAGAAAAACATATAATCATCCTCAGGGCTTTCAATCTGTGTGATGCCAGCCTTGTCTGTGACTGACACAGTGAAACTATTGCCATGAGTATAAACAGAATAGAAAAAGCAAGGAAAGCTTATGGCACATGCAACCTAAGTAATAAGCATAAATGCCACCAAATTCACCACAGGTCCTTGCCAAGTGGGAGAGGGTTTCCAAGGGCCTTGCCACAGTAGAACTCAAGGGGTCTCCATGGGCCTCACCACAGTAGAGTCCCATCAGTAAAGCATTTGTATGCTTTCCACTGTAGATGCCACATGATCAAGCCAAGTTACCTTCAGCTTCTCTGCATACAAATTTTTGTGATTAGAAATTTTAACTATTGATTTGCTGGCTGTATCTAAGGCCCACTCCATGAACCAGCAACTAGTTAGTTCATGGGTCCTAAGAGAGAACCTACCGCTATCAATCTGCTAAATGGGCAAAACATTTAAACGATTCCTGAAGACTTATTGCTATATTCATGAACTGCATTGTATAATAGGTTACTTCAGTATTCCACTCTTACTTTAGACAGTTGAGTTAAATAAAATGAACAGAAACATCTGAGTAAAATTATGTCATAGAGCAAACAAACTTAAGAGATATCTACAGAACATTTCATGCAAATACTACAAAATGCAAATTCTTCTCAACAGCCCATGGAATTTTCTCAAAATGGATCACATATTAGGATTCAAAGTAAGTTTCAAAAACTATGGGAAAATTGAAATAACTTCTTGAATTTTCCTTGAGTATAATGCAATAAAGCAAGAAATCAACAGTAAGAAATTACAGAAAACACACAAACTCATTAAAAACACTATGGAATCCTGAAAGGGCTACTGACGAAGTGAAAAAAAAAAGTTTAAAATTTCTAGAATTGAAAGAAAACCTAGCACATAGAAGGAAAAAAGGAGAGCAGTCCTTTTAGGGAAGGCCATAGACATTAGTATTTTCATTAAAAAAAAACAAGTGACACTTCAATTAGGTAAACATACATATTGAGGCCTTGGAGAAACAATAACAATTATTAGATGGAGATACTATTAATAAGTAGATACATATTAAAATCAGAATGGAAATTTGTAAAACAGAAAATAAAAATAATATTAAAAATAAATGAAATAGAATTGGTTCTTTTGAAAAATGAATAAGATGGACAAACTCTTAAACAAACTAACAAAAGAAAAAAATGAGAAGGACCAAATATTAAAAACTAGGCATGTAAAGTGAGACATTTTTAAAATTTTCCCAAAATTCTGAATATAATAAGTACATTCCTTAAAAAATTATATTCCACGAGATTTCATGGAATGAATAAATATTTGTTCACATTTCCCCTTGGAAACACATGCAAAAAATCACAGTGATACCACTAAGAAACACTCACAGACATACCTGACATATTGTTTAACCACCATTTTGAACACCATTTAATTTTGTCAATATGATCAAAATTAACTAACAAAATAGATTGTATATTTTAGTATAGTTTTACTCTCACAGAAAAATTACACAGTGCATGTACTGCCTTTTGAGCTGTTGGGCAAGAAGTCCCCCAAATTATATAGTGTTTTTCCATTTATCCTTGTTACCTGTCTGAATTTGTTGAATCTATTACTTAAGATATTATACACCTTTGTTGAAAGATACAGGGACAGCAAGTTGGAACTGAACTGAAGTGTCTTCCCTGCAGGCTAGACTTTACTATCTTGGAAGGTGCTACTCAAACATCTAGTAGAGAAAAGAACCAGTAGTGGAAGTTTTGACTTCTTCAAAAACACAGTTGTATTTTAGTGAATGTGTTTTTTTGTTTTGGCCCCTGTGTGGGATGTGGAGATACTTGATTCAACCATTGAAAGAATACTCCTGAGAAGGGCACACAAAAAAAATCCTGACGAGAGAATGAATGATGCTTTGTCAACCTGAAACTGCATCATGTAGGGAACATGCTTTTTGCTACCTGAAAAATATACTTTAACAACAGACTCCTTAGACAGCATGTGAGTTTAGTCAACAGTAAAATACCTTGTGCGGGGTACATGGTGTTTGCCAACTAGAAACACATCCTTGTACCGATTTTGAGATTCTATAAATAGAAACCCCAGAAACACAGAGGGACTTTTCGTTTGGTTTTGCTTCTTAATTCTGCATTTTGCTTTGAGGCACTCTTAGCAAAAATTATTCCAAAGAATGATTCAAGTTTGTTGCTGTCAATTGAAGCCCAGGTCCAGCTGAGAGAATAGACTCCCCAAGATAGAGTACAGCAGCTGCTGCTACTACCTTATAACCATTAATGTTGACAATAAAAACTGAGCAGAATTTTGAGGATATTTTCAGAAACTGATAAAACTTATATCCTGAACCCAAGCTAAAATTCATTTGACATTTTCTTTGTCAAATTCATCAGTAATTTTAAAAATCAAGCATTCTCACACAATACAATCCAAAGATGTATTAACTAGGTACTTATATGCTGAAAATGGATGTTGGAAAAATTTTTCTTTATTTATTACTTCAAGTGACATCTCCATCACAGTGCCATCTTTCCACCCATCCCTGTCCTACCTTCCCACTCTCTCCCCCCTCTCCCACCTATTCTACTCCTCTGAAGTGGGGTGTCACTACATATCATCCCCCCCCCCCAGTTCAGCAGTCATATGAGGGCTAAGAGCTTCCTCTTGCACTGGGGGCCTACATGGTAGCACCACTAGGGCAAATTGTCCCATTAATAGGTAACAAAGTCTATGTTCCTGTTCCTTTTGGTGTGTTGATTGTAGGATAGTTATCCTGTACTATATGTCTAAAACGCAATTATAAGTGAATAGATGTCATGTGCATCCTTCTGAGTCAGGATTAGCTCACTCAGGATGAGTTTTTCTAGTTCCATTCATTTGGCTGCAAATTTCATGATTTCCTTGTTTCTGATAGCTGAGTAGTGTTCCATTGTGTAAATGTACCACAGCTTTTTTTATCCATTCTTTGGTTGAGAGACATCTGTGTTGTTTCCAGATTCTAGCTATTATAAATAAGGCTGCTACAAACATAGATGAGGAGATGTCCTTGTAGTTTGGTGAGGAATCATTTGGATGTATACCCAGTAGTGGTATGGGTGAGTATTGAGGTAGAGCTTTTAAAGTTTTGTATTTCTATAAGAGCAAACATTGTGGTTGCTAATACACAATAGTGTCAAATCTGAGCCAAGTTGTTCCAGGTACCATTATTTTGTACTGTATGGTATAATGACATAAACAGTGCAGAGTATGCATGTTGTGTGTTGGACTAATGTCACAGTGAAACAACACAATGCCCATGATCAAGTGTGCCAGAAAAGATTGGGATTCATTATAAGTCTGGTATTGAGTTAATATTTCTCTTTGTGAAATAAAATGCTTTTTATTGCTACAAATTTCCCATGATCTGTGTATTCAGTTACATGATGCTATATAGTGTTGCAACCTATAGTTTAAATATCTGTGTGAATATATAAAATTGTGAGCAACTGTCATTGATAATATCAAGATGTTCTATTCATCTACCTGACTGTCTACCAATTACTCATATAGTTCTTGGAATTTTTCCTTAGATTTTTGTCCTTTTCATTACATATATATTACACTGCAAAAACTTACACTAAACTACAAAAATAAATATAAAGATATGTCTAGAGAGCTGAGTAATACATTCAGAAACCAAGGGATTCATATATACTGATTTAGTGGCTGCAGTCTGGGATTTGGATGAAAGCCAAGCAAAATCTTAGTGGGTCTAAGCCTTTTAATAAAATGGTCCTGGCTCATAGCTCCCTAATACTAATGTAAGTGATAAGTTTACTGGGTCTTATGAAAGTATATAGAAGACATTTCCAAAACTGGTGATTTCTTCCCTGTGTTTTAAAGTGTGAATTAAACACAAGGAATGTGTAGCAGATTATTAGTCATCCTTCCATCACTAGAATGACAATATCTGCCATAATGAACTTCTGAACAGAAAGGTTTATTTTGGCCCATGTTTTGGAGGTTCTGATATAAAGTAAGGTAGAACCATTTTTCTCTGTCTCTGTTGAGGTGAAGGGAGAGTGTCTATCATATTTAAGTTTATCCAACAAAATAAGCAAGCATTTCTGGTATTTAAAATATTTTATCACTTATAACACATCACAGCTTATTATATTTGATCTTAGATAATAAATGAATGAAGATTATAAATTTCTAAATTGAACTTTACATAAAAATGATTTTACAAATGCTTTATCAATTTATTATAATGCATATTTAAGAAATATTATAAATGAATAAACTACCAGGGAACTAAGAATCATTGGATGGCTATAATTTACACTAGTCTGCTGTATGTAAGGTTATCAAAACATGAAATATTTCCATAGAGATGCATGTATATCGAATATTACCATCTGAACAATACTCATATGTCAATCTATGAAACTCAGGTTTGGCTTCACTATATTCTGCTATAAAGAAAAATATGACAAATGGAAACATGAGCCACAGACTGATAAGAAGAGGTAGACATTCTGTATTTCAATCATCATGGCTAGACATCAGGAAAATGCACATTTGAGGAAAAATATGTATGGAACAGCAGTTAGTCAAATGGAGCATATGAGTATATGAGTGCTGTCTCTCTTTGTGTTTAATATGTGTGTATGTAATGTGCGTATATGATTCTATATGCCAATATATGGATATTTAGAGGTCAGAGCAAGATTAAGTGCCCTGTTCCATGTCTCTCATTGTGCTTGATGCTTGATATTTTAGCACACTGGACAAAAGTTTCAGAGAATCTTCTGTATCGCTATACGTAACTTCACTGAAGTTAATAGCACACAGCTATGGCTGAGGTGGGTTTTAAATTTTATTTTATTTGTGTGTGTGTGTGTGTGTGTGTGCGTGTGTGTCTGTATGTAGGTGTGCACATGAGGGTAATTGCCCTTGTAGGCTAGAAGGGGACATTAGGCCCACTGAAGCTGCAATTAAAGTATTCTACAGACTTCCAGCTGACATGAGTACTGGCAACTGAACTCAGCCCCTTTATAAAAAGAATGTCAATGTTATTTCTATTTCCCAAAACAAAACAACAACAACAAAAAAAAAAAACCAGGATGTGATGACAGCCATTTCCAAGCTTTCTAGCTCTTTCTGAACCCCCACCTGCTGGTTCAATTCAGCTCTTCTGGCCTAAACTCCTCTCTAAGCTGACTGATTCAAAGTGGCTTCTCTTGGCTTTTCTCTGAATTACTCTGCCTTGGCTCAAAATAATTCTGTCAATATGTTTTAATCATCTGGCTCCTCCTCATTCTTTGACTTATTCTCTCTTCATTTGTGTTTAGCTTGTTCTCTCTGCAACCTGTCCTGTAAAACTATACCATTAAGAAACTCTCAATTAAAACTCCCTTTAATCACCCACTGTTCTTAGTTAGCTTCCCTTTCTTATCCCCTTCTCCTGTGAGTTGGGCATATTCTATTTCTAACTCATTCTATTCGGTCTGTCTCTGATTAACCACTTTTTCTGCCTCTCAATTACACATCACTTTCAAGCATGGCTGCTTCCTTCTATAAACTAAGCTAACCATCATCATTGTTTAGGGTTAATGTTATATACAAAGAGTGTGTCTGTATTCTAGCCAGATTATACTGTAATCCAGGGTGTGTCTGCATTTCAATCAGATCAAAGACTAGAAGGTCTTTGTAATTCCTTGCTAGATCAGTCATGTTTTTGAATTAGAATTCTTCTACAGAAGACTATACCCCTTTAGTCACTGAGACCTCTCTCCAGTCCATTATGCTTGAGTTTGTTTTGCTTTGATTTGGTACTGGTGCTTGTAAATAAAATAAGGTCCTCATAACCGAAGAAGTTCGCCTTCTCAGCTCCAGCTGCATTAGTCTCCCATGGTAAGTGATTTTTCATTTATTTATTCACATGTGTTATCACTTGTATTTCCTGCAACAATCTTAGAAAGGAAGGCATCTTCATCTCCACTTATGTAAACTTCAGTTGCAGAGACCAACAGACACCTATTTACCCAGGTAGGTCATGAAGAACAGATAAAAGAAACAATTTCCCTCTAGTATAGCTTGGCAAACCAATGTATTCAGGCTCATGTACAGAAGTATGAATGAGGGATTTCTTACAGGAACATGGGTAAGGGATTATTTAGAGGGACATGACAACTTATAAGTAGCTAAACTAACAAAAAAATCTCTTTAACAACAATGCTTCAGTGCTTAAAATTTGTCAGGAAGGTGTGTGGCATCATGAGCTCTAACAATCTTTCATGGCATGTCTATATTACTCAGGGATGCATCAGCCTTCATGGTCATTTCATCCATCCATAATGGAAAAATAAAGGACACATATTGTGCCTATCTCCTGTGGTATCATAGCTGAGAGTTCAAGACAGCAATGGCCACCCAATGCATGAAGGGCAGTCATTATGGAATCTACCCCCTTAAGGACAATAAGTCAAAGAGCCTGTGGGGAGTATTAGATGATGAGCATGAGATCAGTGCCCTTAAAAAGACACACTGAAGAAATGTCTCATAACCTTTTCTTCCTGCGAGTATATATTGAGAAGAGCTGACATGAATCCTGGAAGCAAATCCTCATCAAACATAAACCTGTGGTGCTATGATCTTGGTTGTCAAAATGAAAAACTTAGATAGCATAATCTATGATTTTTTAGAGCACCCTGTAATAAGAGAGCTCTTGGTATCACAATGTGTGACACTGGTGAGCCTCCAGTCTTTCCTGATACCTATTTGTTGGCCTCTAATATACTGATATTATAGCTAGTGAAAGCAATGGAATTGTTTTCTGAGATTCTTCTGTTTGTGGTAATTTATATAAAAATTGTTTTCTACAATGAATGGTATGAAAATGTTGATTATTTTTAAATGTTTATTTATTACTTCAAGATATATCTCCATCACAGTACCCTCTCCCCACACCCAGCCCCACCCTTCTATCCTCTCTACCTTCTCCCCTAACTCATAATTCTTTTTTGAATAATTAGGACTCAAGTATGAAATTATAAGGTCCAGACCATATGTCTGTATGTTCATTACATATGTCCAGTCCATATATAATTAGAAACTGATATTAATATTCCATTATCCATTTATCTCTATGAGTTTAAAATTCTATACCTAGTTCAGTTTCCATACTCACTTGCATTACCAACTTAAAAGCATCTTCTTAGACCTAGAACATCCTTTGAATTCCTAAACCACTTAAAATTTAACTGTGAGACTATAATTATCTAGCCTTCAAACACACCAGAAACCTAAGAATGATAAATATATCTGATTATACACAAAATGGAAAGCCAAGAACTTCTAAAACTAAGAAATGACAGACAATTGGCTGCATGGACAGTCTCCAGTTACTCACCATACATTAGAGCATCTATCTTTAGCCTCTTGGCCCAGTATCTCTGAGAGACATTAATTATAAAGCAGGAATTATGAAGGACTTGCCTACCCTGTCTTGGCAGAGATAGGCTGTCAACTTACCTGCTTCCAAGTTTTGTCCTTTTTGGGGAGCCTTCTGTGTACAGTTGAAGCAAGGGATTTTGTTGCCCAGTGACAGACTTGCCACTAATGTAACTATCTCTAAATGGAGATTCTTTGATACTAATTCTCTACTTGGAGTAGAATAGGGGGGTATGGTCAAGAGCTGACATGTATCAATATCAAAAAATCTTAGGTAAAGAAAACTTTGAATACAAATTCTACAGATCCTCTTGAGGTTTTTGAAGGCCTCATCTCTATCTCCATATATTTGGATTAGCAAATGTTGCTTGTCTCTTAGCAACTTGATTTCCACTTAACTTAGAAAACATCTATGATAAACTATACAAGTACCTAACCAAGTGACATGTTTGAATAATTACTAGTTTGCATCTCTTAACTATCCTAAACAGTATGTGACAGTTGCTATCAATGAGACAAAACTTCATATTGCATTTTAAAGCTTTACCTAGATACAATACCTTAAAAAACTTTAAATATACACAGATCAATACTGATGTAGGCAAATATAATCTTAATTTTATATCAATACATAAAAATCAATACAAATGTAGCCAAATATAACCTTATTTTTGTATCAATATACAAAGATACAAGAGCATATTCAATAATCTATCCCGTTTTCTTTCTCATGTCTATATTCCATTTTTTAAGTCTTCCCCCCAATATAGGAGACAATGAAGGATAGAGAAAAGAAAAAAAGAGAGAAATCCTTGGGTCTAACCTCCAAAATCTATTTAACAAGACCAATTAACAACTTGTAACAAATCCCCCTAAATAACAACAAACATCTATAACCCATCAAATGACCAAAGTGGGGGGGAGGAAAACAATACTACCCACCCCACATTCTGGGAATGGGAGATCGCTTTCTTAAAATTACTACCTGCTAATTTGGTATGTAGGTAACCTTTATGGGGCCCAATTAAGAATTGAAAAATGGTTAAGCAAGATAACAGTAACATTTGATATTCAGTCCTTTTGTCCTAAGCTATTTAAATGTCCTAAGAAGTTTGTAGTCAAAGGCTGAATTTCAAGGTTCTACTGAAGTCCTGGCTGGAACAGTTTGTGGGGCTGAACCATCTAGTAAGCCATTTTGAGTTGTTCTGATTGTAGATTTTTGAGTAAATACCTATTGAGGAAGTCTGGAAGGCTGGATCATCTTGGCTATTTGTCTTCTTTGGTGTGTGGTCCCTTTTTTTCAGAGCTTTCATTTGTCAAGTTGTCCCTGGACTCCTTAGATGGATGCTTTTAATCTCCTGGAAAGATAAGAACAGAGCCCTGCCCTAATCATAACTCTGGGGCACTAATTTTTTTTGGCAGGTAATATCTTTCCAAGAGCAAATTGGGATTTTTGATAATGTAAAAAGTATTATCTTTCAATTGAGATTAAAAAAATATTATTTTGTTATTTTGGAACTAAACCTATGTTTAAGTGTATATATTTTGAAAGCACAAAGGACAATTCACTTTGAATTTCAGCATGCCTTTTGTGAGTACTTTTTAAACTTGTATCATTGCAAATCCTATGTGCCTGCCTGTGCCTTCCATGTATTGGCATCAATGGCATGTGTCTCCCAATTGTTGGGAGTAAAGGTGTGCGTCATCACCCCTTGATCTAAGTTTTTCTCTACGTGCAGCTTATTCTAAGTCAGGCTAGCCTTGAATTCAGAGGTCTGCATATTTCTGTCTCCAATGTGTTGGGATTAAGGGTGTATGCCTCTCAAGGGATGAGATTAAAAGTGTGCACCATCACCCCTTGTTCTTTGCAACTCTAGAATTTAAAAGACAACTAACTCTATAGTGATCTTCCATTTCTGCTGAAGTTAAAGGCATTGGCTAATACTGCCCGTCTCAAATATTTTTACTTAGTTCCAAATTACTTCAGATCTTAGTGATTTAGAAAACCAGGTTGAACTGTAGTAACCCTTAATTTGCTTACAACTTTTTGAGCCTCTTAACTGCCTTTTTAAAGCCAAACAATGAAAATATTCTTTATATATATGAAGTAAACTTAAAAGTTGATATTCAAGAGTATGTGAGCTATGTTGCACCCTGCTGTCTAACATTCTAAACTGAAATTAAGACCTTTTTTCATTTCATGCTAGTAGCACAAGTTTGCCTTTGGTAAACTATCTTTTGAGAATTTTATATTTATGTTTATTATAAGTTTTTAAGCTTAATTGTTCCCCCCTTTTTGAAAGATTTTTTTTCTTTGTTTGTTGGTTTGTTTATTACTTCAAGTTACATCTCCATCATCTCCATCACAGTCCCCTTTCTCCATCCCTTCCAGTCCCACCCTCTCCCCCATCTCTGCCTATCCTACTCCTCTGGAGTGGATTGCCCCTACATGTCAGACCCACTCAGCTCAACAGTCATATATGTTTTAAGAGCTTCCTCTTGCACTGGGGGCCTATATGGCTATTAGGTCAAAGGGTCCCACTAACAGGTAACAAGGTCTATGTTCCTCTTCCTTTTGGTGTGTTGGTTTTAAGATAGTTATCATGTAAAACATGGCTAAAATACAATTATAAGTGAATAGATGCCATGTGCATCTTTCTGAGTCTGGGTTAGCTCACTCAGGATAAGCTTTTCTAGTTCCATCCATTTGGCTGCATATTTGTTTTTTCAAGTAACTTCTTTAATATAGTTTCCTCCCTCCTCAACCACCATCCATCCTCCCTCCCTCCCACCTGCCTACTATCCTTCCCTACCTCCCCACCTTCCCTCTCTCCCTCCCTCAGTATTCCCCTTCTCGGTACTATCCTTCTCAGATGAGGTGGGCCCTCACATATTTTAATCCTTCAGTTTATCTTTCATGTGAGGGCCAATAGCACCCTCTTGTATTGTGGATTGATATGGCATCTCATCTAGAATAAGGTGTTCCATTGACCTGTAACAGGTTTTTCCTAGGATAGTTATGCTAGGTTCCTATCTGTTTGTGTCTGTAGGGTTGTAGGATGGTTGTCCTGTGATAAATGGTTAACATCCACTTATAAGTTAATACATACCATATTTATCTTTCTGGGACTGAGTCAGCTCACTTAGGATGAGCTTTTCTAAATCCATCCATTTGGATTCGATTTTCATAATTTCCTTATTTCTGATAGCTGTGTAGTATTCCATTGTACAAATGTACCACAGGTTTTGTTGTTGTTGTTTTGTTTTTTATCCATTCTTCAATTGAAGGAAATCTGGATTGTTTCCAGTTTCTGCCTATTACAAATAAGGACACTATGAACATTGTTGATGCAATGTCTTTAGGGGTTGGTGAAGAATCTTTTGGATATATGCCAAGGAGGGGTATGGCTGGGTCTTGAGGTAGAACTATTTCCAATTTTTCTGAGATAACTCCAGATTGATTTCCAAAGTGGTTGTACAAGTTTGAATGCTCACCAGCATTGAAGGAGTGTTCCTCTGTTTCCACATCCTTGCCAGGATGTGCTATCATCTGAGGGTTTTTTATATTTATATATTACTTCAGGTTACATCTCCATCACAGTGCCCTCTTTCCACCACTCTCAATCTTGTCCTTCTACCCTCTACCCACTCTACCTTCCATCCCACTCCTTCTGAGTGAAGTGTCCCTACATATCAGTCCCCCACCTCAGTTCAGCAGTCATATGAGGGTAAAGAGCCTGCTCACACACTATAGGCCTAAAGGCAGTACCACAAGAGCAAAGTGTTTCACTGTCAGGAAACAAAGTTTATGTACCTGGTCCCTTTGGTGAATTGGTTGTAGTATAGTTACCCTGTACTATATGGCTAAAATCTGATTATAAATGAATAGATATCATGTGCATCCGTCTGAGTATGGGTTAGCTCACTCAGGATGAGCTTCTCTAGTTCCATCCATTTCGCTGCAAATTGCATGATTTTGTTGTTTGTGATGACTAAGTAGTATTCCATTGTGTAGATGTACCACAGTATTTTTACACATCCTTGGTTGAGGGACATTTGGGTTGTTTTCAGTTTATAGCTATTACAAATAAAGCTGCTATGAACTGCTATGAACAAAGATGAGGAAACATCCTTGTGGTTTGGTCAGCAATCATTTGGAGGTGTACCCAGAAGTGGTATGGCTGAGTCTTGAGGTAGAGATATTCCAAGTTTTCTAACACATCACCAGACTGATTTGTACAAGTTTGCACTCCGATCGGCAATGGAGGAATGTTCCCCTTTCTCTACAACCTTGGCAGCATGTGCTGTCATTTGAGTTTTTTATCTTTGCCATTCTGACAGGTATGAGATGGAATCTCAGAGTCATCTAGAGTTGCATTTCTCTGATGATTTAGGATGCTGAGCATTTCTAAAAGTGTCTCTCAGCCATTAGGGATCCCTCCTTGGTGAATGCTCTGTTTAGCTCTGTTCCCCATTTTTTGATTGGATTATTTGGTCTTTTGGCATTTAATTTCTCCAGTTCTTTGTAAATTTTGGGTATAAGCCCTCTGTCAAATGTGGAGTTGGTGAAGATTTTTTCCCAATCAGTAGGTTGCCATTTTGTTCTACTAACAGTGTCTTTTGCCTTACAGAAGCTTTTCAGTTGCATGAGGTCCCACTTATTGATGGTCTTAGAGCCTGAGTTATTGGTATTCTGTTCAGGAAGTTGTCACCTGTGGTGATGAGTTTGACACTTTTCCCCACTTTCTCTTCGATTAGATTTACTGTTTTGGGCTTTAAGTTAAAGTCTTTGATCCACTTGGACTTAAGTTTTGTGCAGCATGATAAGTATGGGTCTATTTGCATTGTTTTACACGTTGACATGCAGTTAGACTAGCACCAATTTTTGAAGATGCTGTCCTTCTTTCATTGTATGGTTTTGGCTTCTTTTTCAAAAATTAAGTGAACATAGCTGTGTGGGTTCATGTCTGGGTCTTCAATTCGATTACATTGATCTGATTCTACACCAGTACCATGCCATTTTTATTACTATTGCTCTGTAGTGTAGCTTGAAATCTGGGATGGTAATACTTCCTGAAGTTTTTTGTTTGTTTGGTTTTATTTGTTTTTTTTTTTTGTTGTTGTTTGTTTGTTTGTTTTATTTTTATTGTACAAGATAGATTTAGCTATTCTGGCTTCATTGTTATTCCATATAAAGCTTGGAATTTTTTTTCCAGATCTGTAAGGTTGATATTTTGATAGGAATTGCATTGAATCTGTATATTGCTTTTGGTAGGATGGCCATTTTTATTATGTTGATCCTACCTATCCATGAACATGGGAGAACTTTCCATCTTCTGATGTCCTCTTCAATTTCTTTCTTCAAGGACTTGAAGTTCTTGTCACACAGGTCTTTCACTTGCTTGGTTAGAGTTTACCCCCAGGTATTTTATATTGTTTGTGGCAATTATGAAGGGTGTTGTTTTCCTAATTTCTTTCTCAGCCCATTTATATTTTGTATAAAGAAGAGCTTTTGATTTTTTTGGAGTTAATTTTGTATCCAGCCACCTTGCTGAAGATGTTCATAATCTGTAAGAGTTCTCTGGTGAAATTTTTGTGGTCATTTATTTATATTAACATATAATCTGAAAATTGGGATAATTTGACATCTTCCTTTCCAATTTGTATCCCCTTGATCTTCTTTAGTTGTCTTATTGCTCTGAATAGGGCTTCAAGTACTATGTTGAAGAGATATGGGGAGAGTGGGCATCCTTGCCTTGCCCCTGATTTTTAGACGAAATGCTTTTAGTTTCTCTCCACTTAATTTGATGTTGGCTAATGGCTTGCCACATATAGCCTTTATTACTTCTAGGTATCGTCCTTGTATGCCAGTTCTCTCCAGGATTTTTAGCATGAAGAGGTGTTGGATTTTTTCAAATGCTTTTTCAGCATCTAATGAGATGATCATGTGTTTTTTTTTTCTTTCAGCTTGTTTATATGATGAATTAAATTGATAGATTTTCATATGTTGAACCACCCCTGCATCCCTGGGATGAATCCTACCTGATCATGGTGTATAATACTTTTGATATGTTCTTGGATTTGGTTTGCCAGTATTTCATTAAGTATTTTTGCACCAATGTTTATGTGGAAAATTATTCTGAAGTTTTCTTTCTTTGTTGGGTCTTTGTGTGGTTTAATTATCAGAGTGACTGTGGTCCCATAGAATGAGTTTGGCAGTGTTCCTTCTGTTTCTATATTGTGGAACATTTTGAAGAATATTGGTATTAGCTCTTCTTTGAAGGTCTGGTAGAATTCTGTGCTGAACCCATCTGGGCCTGGGCTTTTTTGGATGGGAGATTTTTAATGACTGTTTTATATCATACATGTTATAAGACTGTTCAATATGTTAACCTGATCTTGATTTAGCTTTGGTAGGTGAAATCTATCCATAACATTGTCCATTTTGCTTAGGTTTTCAAATTTTGTGGAGTACAGATCTTTGAAGTAAGACCTAAAGATTGTCTGGATTTCTTTGATGTCTGTTGTTATTTCTCCCTTTTCATTTCTGATTTTACTTATTTGGGTATTTTCCCTCTCTCTTCTTGTCAGTTTGGTTAAGGGGTTGTCTATTTTGTTTATTTTCTCAAAGAACTAACTCTTGGTTTCATTGATTCTTTGAACTGTTCTTTTTGTTTCTAAGTTGTTGATTTCAGGCCTAAGTTTGATGATGACCGGCCTTCTGCTCTTCTTGGGAGTGTTTGCTTCTTTTTTTCTAGGTCTTCCACTTCTGTTGTTAATTTGCTCATATGGGCTGACTCAATTTTCCTTTTGAAGGCACTTAGTGCTATGAACTTTCCTGGTAGCACTGCTTTCATTGTGTCCCATAGGTTTGGGTATGTTGTACATTCATTTTCGTTGAATTTTAAGAAGTGTTTGTTTTTCTTCTTTATTTGTTCTCTGACCCAGTGGTCATTGAGTAGAGTGTTGTTTAGTTTCCATGAATGTGTAGGCTTTTTGCTATTTCTATTGTTGCTAAAGTCCAGTTTTAATGCATTGTGGTCTGATAGCATACAAGGGGTTATTTAAATTTTCTTGTGTCTATTGGGGCTTAATTTGTATCTGACTATATGGTCAATTTTGGAGGAGGTTCAGTGAGGTGCTAAAAAGAAGATGTAACCTTTTGTTTTTGGGTGAAATGTTCTGTAGATATCTCTTAGGTCCATTTGGTTCATGACCTCTGTTAGTCTCATTATTTTTCTGTTTGTTTTCTGTCTCAATGATCTGTCCATTGTTGTGAGTGGGGAGTTTAAATCCCCCATTATTAATGTGTGGGAATCGATGTGTGGTTTAAGCTTTACAAGAGTTTCTTTTACAAATGTGGGTGCCCTTGTATTTGGGGCATATTCAGTACTGAGATATCATCTTGATTAATTTTTCCTTTAACAAATATGTAGTGTTCTTCTCTGTCTTTTTTGATTAACTTCAGCTAAAAGTGTATTTTATTTGATATTAGGATGGCTACTCCAGCTTGCTTCCTGAGATCATTTGCTTTGAAAACCTTTCCCCAGCCCTTTACTCTGAGGTAGCATCTATCTTTGTTAGTGAGATGTATTTCTTGTATTCAGCAAAATGATGGGTCTTGTTTATGGATCCATTCTGTAGTCCTGTGCCTTTTTATTGGGGAGTTAAGTACATTGGTGTTGAGGGATGTTAATGAGCAAAGGTTGTTTTTTCCTGCTATTTTGATGTAGGTGGTGGTTGTATGTTTCTTTTAGTTTTGCTGCAGTGGAGTTTTTTGCTTCCTCTATTTTCTTGGGTGCATATCTTCTCTGGGTTAAAGTTTTCCTTCCAGGATCTTCTGTAGAGCTGGGTTTGTGGATATATACTGTTTAAATTTGGTTTTGTCATGGAATATCTTGTTTTCCCTGTCTATGTTGTTAGAAAGCTTTGTTGGATATAGTAGCCTGGGCAGACACCTATGTTCTCTTAGGGCCTGTAGGACATCTGTCCAAGCTTTTCTGGCTTTTATAGTTTCTGAGGAGAAGTCAAGTGTAATCTTGATGAGTCTGCCATTATACATTACTTGCCTTTTTTAAGACTTTTAATATTCTTTCTTTGTTCTGTATTTGGAACATTAATTATTATGTGGCAAGAAGAATTTCTTTTCTGGTCTAATCTGTTTGGTGTTCTGTATGCCTCTTAGAATTTTACTGGCATCTCTTTCTTTAAGTTTGGGAAGTTTTCTTCTATGATTTTGTTGAACATGTCTCCTGGACCTTAGAGTCAGGGGTCTTCTCATTCGTCTATGCCTATAATTCTTAAGTTCCATCTTTTCAGTGAGTCCTTGATTTCTTAGATGTTGTGGGTGAGGACTTTTTTAGATTTCTCATTTTCTTTGGTTGTTTTACTGATTTCTTCCATCAAATATTCCGCACCTGAGATTCTGTCTTCCATCTCTTGTATCCTATTTTTGATACTCACATCTGTAGTTCCTGTTCTCTTCCTTTGGTTTTCTTCCTCTAGGACTATTTCTGCTTGTGTTGTCTTTAGTGCTTCTATTTCCAATTTCACGTCTTGAACACTTTTAGATGTTTTTTATACATTTCCTCTCCCAATTTAGATGATTTTGTCTGCCAATCATTCAAATCTTTCATAGCCTTGTCTCTTTCCAATTCATATTTGGCTGAGTTGGCTTGAAGGTCTCTAATGGTATTCTACTTGCTTTAATTTGTAAAATTGAAGATTCTTTATATTCTTTCAGAGATTTAACCTCTTCTTGTAAGGACTCTATCATTTTCCTAAGTATAAATTTGTCATCATTTTCCTGTGTTTCAGTTGTGGTGGGATAGTCAGGGTTTGATGTATTAGCATTGCTGTATTTTGATGGAGTCATATTTCCCTGATTTTTGTCAGATTTTTGTTGTTGTTGTTGACCTTTAGCCATCTAGTTGTCCTTAGCTGATTGTTCCTAGTGTCTTCTGGACCTGATGGTAAGGATGGGGCTTTGGTGAAGGGCCTATATAGTCTTGGTGATCTGTAGCTCAACACAGGCTACGTGGGGTCTTGTATTGGGGGCTGTATTTCAGTGGACTCCCTGAATTTCACCCCTTCCAGTTGTGTCTCAACTGGGAACTCAGGTCAGAGTTAGGGTTGGATATGTTATTCCAGCCTGCAGAGCCTCCTGCTGCTATATTGTCTAGTCTGAGGGTTAGGTCAATGGCCTTGTTCCCCCAAGGTGGCTCCTCCTAGATGGTCTCCAGGGCACCTCTGTGTCTCTTTGCCATAGGCACTAAGTCCTCGTAGTCTGAGTCACTCATGCAGTGCACACAGACCAAGAACGTGTGCTACTGGGGTGGAACTATAGATGCTGAAGATCTGGTTTCCCACTGGAGGACCCAGGTGCACTGGCTGAGGGGGTCAGATATTAACCCCACAACCCATCTGCAGGGATTGCACTCCGTGTAGTTCCTAGCAGCTTTCCAACCTGACCACGTGCTTTTCAGCCCACACTGACCTCACCATTCCCTTGGCTGTGTTGGTCTTGGTTTTGGTGCTGGAGCTGTCCTGTGGATACTGGGTACTCAGGGAGCCAGGAGGAATCTCTATCTGGCAATTGGGGTTGCCTGCCCAAACAGGGGACACTGCACTTATACAGGAGGCATAGCCCACTACAGGATGTGTATCTCGCTGCTTTGTCTAGCTGTGGTGTTCTTCCGAGTGATTGTGAATCCAAAAGAGGGGCCTGTATGTCCAACACCTTTCTGGACAAGCCCAAATTTGGTTGAGTCTCCCAGACCGCCACTCCGCTGGAAATATACTGCTGTAGTCCCGCTGTTGTCCTGCAGCTCAGAATGTGCAGTGGTTCATGGCCACAATAGTTCCTCCAAGAATATACCTGCTTCTGCCACTCCATTGATCTTCCCCCGGTCTCCGAATGCCTGCATGGACTCTGGAATCTTGGGTGGATGGTGAGTATCTCTCTCTGGGGTTCAGAGCTGGTTGTTGGGTATTTGAGGAGTTTCTACCCATGGGTTCTCTCCTGGTCACATTTTTCCTGCTTTCCCAGCTTCAGCAGATTCCGCATTTTCTGCTGGTCTGTTTTCCTGAGTGTCCGAGAGTCTTGCCCAGGGACGTTTAGTAGTCCCTGTATTCGCCTCTCAGATTGTTGCTCAACATCTTATAACTCTGTAGTGTTATAGCTGTTTTCCCTGGATTCAAAATGTGTTTGTGCAGGATGCTGCCATCTTGGAATCCCCCTATCATCTGAGTTTTTGATCTTAGCCATTTTGACGGATGTGAGGTGGCATCTCAGAGTCATTTTGAGTTTCATTTCACTGTTGACCAAGTATGTTGAACATTTCTTCAAGTGGCTTTTGGTCTTTAGAGATTCCTCTCTGTGAGTTATTTGTTTAGCTTTATACCCCATTTTTGATTGGGTTATTTGAGTTTTTGGTGTTTAATTTCTTGAGTTCTTTATATATTTTGGACATTAGTCCTCTATTGGATGTTGGGTTGGTGAAGATCTTTTCCCAGACTGAAGTCTGACATTCTGTTCTAAGGACAGTGTCCTTTGCCTTACAGAAGCTTTTTGATTTCATAAGGTCCCATGTATTGATTATTTGTTTTAGCGGTTAAGCTGTTGGTGTTCTGTTCAGGAAGTTGCTACCCATGTCAATGAGTTCCAGGCTTTTCCCCACTTCTTCTTCTTCTTCTTCTTCTTCTTCTTCTTCTTCTTCTTCTTCT
>CAJQZJ010032546.1:4939845-4991189 GCA_907164525.1 Lophiomys imhausi
CTTCTTCTTCTTCTTCTTCTTCTTCTTCTTCTTCTTCTTCTTCTTCTTCTTCTTCTTCTTCTTCTTCTACTAATTTTAGTGTGTCCACATTTATGTTGAGGTTTTTGATCCACTTAGAATTAAGTTTTCTTCAGGGTGATAAGTATGGGTCTATTCGCATTTTTCTACATGTTGATATCCCATTAGACCAGCAGCATTTGTTGAAGATGCTGACCTTTTTCCATTGTGTGGTTTTGGCTTATTTTGCAAAAATTAAGTGACCATAGGTGTGTGGCTTTATTTCTGGGTCTTCAATTCAATATCATTGATAAACTTGCCTATTTCTATACTAGCACCATGCTCTGTAGTATAGCTTGAAATTAGGGATGGTGATACGTCCAGATGTCCTGTTATTGTATATGATTGATTTAGCTATTCTGCATTTTTTTTGTTTTTTTTCATATGAAGTTGATAATTGTTCTTTCAAGGTCTGTAACAATTGCATGGTATTTTGATATGAATAACACTGAATCTATATATTGGTTTTGGTAAGATGGACATGTCTATTATGTTGATTTTACCTATCCATGAGCAGGGGAAATTTTTCCACCTTCTGATATTTTCTTCAGTTTCTTTCTTCAGGGACTTAAAGTTCTTATTGTACAGGTCTTTTACTTGCTTGGTTAGAATTACCTCCAGGTATTTTGTATTATTTGTGGCTATTATGAAGGGTGTTGATTCCCTTATTTCTTTCTCTGCCCATTTATCTCTTGTGTAGAGAAGGGCTACTGATCTTTTGGATTAATTTTGTATCCAGCCACCATGCTGAAGGAGTTTATCAGCTGTAGGAGTTCTCTGGTAGAATTTTTGGGGTCACTTATGTATACTATCATATCATCTGCAGATAGGAATAATTTGATTTCTTCCTTTATAGTTGTATCCACTTGGTCTCCTTTAGTTGTCAAATTGCTCTAGCTAAATCTTCAAGAACTATGTTGAAGAGATATGGAGTGGCAGCCTTGCATTATCCCAGCTTTTAGCAGAAATACTTTAAGTTTCTTTCCATTTAGTAAGATGTTGGCTATTGTCTTCTTGTAAATTGTCTTTATCATGTTTAAGTATGATCCTTATATGCCTGATCTCTCCAAGACTTTTAACATAAAATGGTACTAGATTTGGTCAAATGCTTTTTCAGTGTCCATTGAGATAATCATGTGTTTTTTTTTTTTCTTTCAGCTTGTTTTGTGGTGGATTACATTGATGGATTTCCATATGTTGAACCATCCCTGCATCCCTGTATCAAGTATAAAGCCTACTTGATCATGATTTACGATACTTTTGTTGTGATCTTGGATCTGGTTTGCAGGTATTTTATTGAGTATTTTTGCTCCCATGTTCATAATGAAAATTGGTTTGAAATTTTCTTTATCCATTGGGTCTTTGTTTGGTTTAGGTATCAGGGTGACCATGGCCTCATAAAATGAGTTTGAAAGTATACCTTCTGTTTCTATACTGTGGAATATTGGTGTTAGCTCTTCTTTGAAGAACTGGTAGAATTATATGCTGAAACCATTTGGCCCTTAACTGTTTTTGGTTGGAAGAACTCTAATTATTTCTTCTATTTTTTTAACAGTTATAGAACTGCTTAATTTGTTTACCTGTTCTTGATTTAACGTTGGTAGGTTGACTATCAAGAAAATTGTCCATTTCCTTTAGGTTTTCCAATATTGTGGAGTATAAGTTTTTGAAGTAGGACCTAATGATTCTTTGAGTTTCCTCGATATGTGTTGTTATTTCCCCCTTTCCTATTTGTTTTTGGTATTTTCCCTCTGCCTTTTATTTAATTTGGCTAAGGGTCTATCTATTTTGTTGATTTTCTCAAAGAAGCAGCTCTTGGTTTTTTTGATTCTTTGTATTGTTCATTTTTTCCTAAGTTATTAATTTCAGCCCTGAGTTTAATAATTTCCTGCCCTCTGCTCCTCTTGAGAGTGCTTATTGGTTTTTGTTCTAGCTCTTTCAGGTGTGCTTTTAGCTCACTAGTATGGGAACTCTCCAATTTATTTTTGAAGGCATTTAGTGCTATAAACTTTACTATTAGCACTGCTTTCAATGTGTCCCATATGTTTGGGTATGTTGTGTCTTCATTTTCATTGAGTTCTAAGAAGACTTTAATATCTCTTTTTATTTCTTCCCTGACCCAGAGGTCATTGAGGAGAGAGTTGCTCAGTTTCCATGTTTTTGCAGGCTCTCTGCTCTTTTTGTTATTGTTGAAGTCTAGCTTTATTCCATGATGGTCTGATAAGTTACAAGGGATAATTTCAATTTTCCTATATCTGTTGAGGCTTACTTTTTGTCTGACTATATGGTTGATTTTGGAGAAAGTTCCAGGTGGTGCTGAGAAGAAAGTATGTCCTTTTGAATGGAGTGAAATATTCTATAGGTATCAGTTAGGCCCATTTGATTCCTGGCATATGACAGGTTCCTTATTTTTCTGTTTGGTTTCTCCACCACTGATTTGTCCAGTGGTGAGAGTGGTGTGTTGAAGTCTCCCACTATTAATCTGTGGGCTTCAATGTGGGATTTCAACTCTAGTAGTGTTTCTTTAACAAATGTGGGTGCCCTTATATTTGGGGAATAGATGTTAAGTATTGAGATGTCATCTTGTTTGATTTTTCTTTTAATGAGGATGAAGTGTCCTTCCCCATCTCTTTTGATTAATATTGGTTGAAAGATTATTTTATTGGATACTAGAATGGCTACTGCAGCTTGCTTCTTGTGTCCATTTGCTTGCTATATCTTTTTCCAGTCCTTTACTTGGAGATAATGCCTATCTTTTTTTGCTGAAGTGCAGGATTCAGTTTTCACATCCATTCTGCTAGGCTGTGACTTTTTATTGGGGAATTGAATCCATTGATGTTAAGCGATATTAATGACCAGGGATTGCTACTTCCTGCCATCTTGATGTTGGTGGAAATAGTATGTGAGTGAGCTTCCATTCTTTTGGTTTTACTGCCATCGAGTTATTTGCTTCCTGTGTTTTTGCTTTGTGTGTGTGTGTGTGTGTGTGTGTGTGTGTGTGTGTGTGTGTGTGTATGTGTGTGTGTGTGTGTGTGTGTGTGTAGTTAACCTCTTTGGGTTGGAGTTTTCCTTTTATTAACTTCTCTAGAGCTGGGTTTGTGCATAGATATTGTTGAATTTAGTTTTGTCCTGAAATATCTTATTTTCTCCATTTGTGTTGATTGACAATTTTGCTGGAAATAGTAGTCTGGCCTGGCATTTGTATTTTTTTAGGGTCAGCAAGACTTCTTTCTGTTCAGGCCCTTCTGGCTTTTAGTGTCTCTGATGAAATGTCAGGTGTGATTCTGATATGTTTGCCATTATATGTTACTTGGCCTTTTTCCCTGGCAGCTTTTAATATTCTTTCTTTGTTCTGTGCCTTTAGTGTTTTGATTACTATGTAGCTGGATGATTTTCTTTTCTGGTCCAATCTTATGGAGTTCTGTAAGCTGCTTGTACAGTTATAGGCATCTCTTTAGGTTTGGGAAGTTCTCTTCAATTATTTTGTTGAAGATATTTTCTGCTCCTTGGAGCTGGGAATCTTCTTTCTTCTATTCTTATTATTTTGAGATTTCATCTTTTCATAGTTTCCTTGATTTCCTGAAGGTTTTTGTATTAGGACTTTTTTGGATTTTATATTTTCTTTGACAGAGGTATCTATTTCTTCAATTTTATTCCTCTGTGACTGAGATTATTTCTTCCATCTCTTGTGTTCTGTTGGTGATGCTTGTATCTGTAGTTCCTTTTCTTTTCCTAAGATATTTCTAGTTCCATGGATGTCTCAGCTTGTCTTTTCTTTATTGCTTTAACTTTCCTTTTTATGTCTTCAATTCCTTTAAGAGCTTTATTCATTTCTATCACCTCTTTTGCAGTATTTTGTTTCTGCACTCTGAGGTATTCG
Source organism: Lophiomys imhausi (assembly GCA_907164525.1). Taxonomy (NCBI): domain Eukaryota; kingdom Metazoa; phylum Chordata; class Mammalia; order Rodentia; family Muridae; genus Lophiomys; species Lophiomys imhausi. Next base: position 4,943,783 of record CAJQZJ010032546.1, read on the forward strand.
ATTTCTTCCTTATTAATATAAGCATAGGAGTGAGGTCATTTTCCTTTGCTTCAAATGTGTTAGGATTTAAGGGTTTATTTTTAGTGTTATAACTAGGTTCTGAAGAAGTCATATTGGTTTGGGTTTTTTTTTTTTAAATTGTGTTCTTGCCCTGGCCTCTGCTTATCTGGTTGACCCTGATTTTGTCTGGTTGTTTCTGAAACCAGTTGGCTTTGGTGTTCAGGGTTGATCCTGAGATCTTTGTGTCCACTCCAAAGATGCAAAGACTCCTGTAATAGACTGGTTCTTGGAGAGTGACTGCCACTCTCTTCAACTGCATGTGCTTCAAGTATACCTATCTACAGGGGATTAGAGAGGGAATTATCCTGTCTGGACCTGAGAGCTGGCAGATCTCCTCAGGAAGGCAGGTCAGGCTATGGTTGGTCCTGTGTTCTCCCCTTCCTGACACAGTCATTCTGTTTCAAAAGCTAGACTGACCATACAGGCATTGATCTCCACCCAGGATTGGGGCCAGCATCGGGGGTGCCTGTCCCTGACTGACTCAAAAGTTGGGAGCTCAGGTGAGTGAGTTGTCCCAATGTTTGTGGGGAAAATACTGTATCCAGCTGTGTTTGCAATCTGTCTTGGCTCCTGTTTGCTTTGCTGTGGCTGAGTTTAGTCTCTGCCATTGAGCTAAAGTGCACACTGTCCTGCCATGTTGGGAATTCTGAAAAGAAAATCTTACCTTTGCTCTTGTAGTCTGGCTGTTTTTCCCATTTAGGTCCAAGTGGAGGCTGATACCAGTCAAGTCGGGCATGGCTGCTGATCTGTGGCTGGAGTCATGAGCTGGATCCACTCATGGGTTAGTCTGTTCTTGCCAGCGCTCCTGTCCTGATGAGTGACTGGGCTGGCTGATCTCAGAGTGGTGTTTATGGAAACTTCATGAGCAATTTCGAGTGCTAACCAGACTTAATGTTTGACATGAAATTTCAGAGACCATCTGTGTTTCACAGTCAGCTGTGGGATCTCATGTTCACTCCACAGTAACTAATCTCATTCACCAACTAAGATACAATGCTCTGTGGATGGTGCCACCTTGGATCCTCTAATGCTGATTATTTTTAAAAGTAAAAAAAAAAAAGAAACATAATTACTACTGAGAACAATTGCTGATAATATGATCTCTGGGTGAATTTTACTCTTTATTGACATTGTGTCAAACTGGTCTTGTTTAAGAATACTTGATTGGAGTTCAAATAAATAAACCAATTAACACATATACACTTTGTGTTTTAATAAAAATGGGATGATGCTTCTTGTGGACATTTTTCTTCTCCATAATGAACCAATAACTTTTGAAGTGTGCTAAGAAAACAAATAATGAGTTGTTTTTTAAAACAAAAAAGGTCTTCAGGCAAATGAGTTTAGAATATTAAAACAGGAATTTTAGTTCTTGCAACGTCTACTTATGGATCAAACACCTGAGAAAATCTATACTAAAGAATGTACCTAATCTGGGTTAACTGAGGACTTCCCAACACTATTTAACCACAGAATATTTTTATACAAATAATGTCTTAGAAACATCAGACATCTTCCCCTTGAGTCATTGCAGTTGTGACTGCTTTGCCACATGTGCAGAGAGGAGAGAGGCTATGTCTGCATTCAGTATTTGACCTAAGAACATCTGAATGAATAATCAACATTTGCAAGCAAAATAGTTTAGAATAAAGGAAATATTGTGGAACACTCTAAGAAATTACAGCTAACACAAGCATATTTTTATTTTTATGTTGGCAGAAGTTACTAGGGTGGAAGGTGAGTTTGAGAGGAGATGGGAGAGGATAGGGAACAGGACGCATGATGTGAAATTCACAAAATAAAAAGAAAAAAAAACGAAAATCAAAAGAAACATCAGTCAAATCCCTCAGATCTTGCCATACACCAGTCAAATCCCTCAGATCTTGCCATACACATACCCTAAAATGAACAACTTCATGTTCTGTTTAACACCTTTCATCCTTCAGTTGTTGATTATTGGACAAATTATAAACTTCTTACTTAACCAAAACAGAAAATGTTAAAAAATATTAGGATTTAGATACAGTCATTCCTTTTGAAAAATCAACTGAAGTGATGATGGTCACTGAAGTTGATAGAACCAGCCATGGTGGACAACAGAAAATTTCAAGCTAACTCAAATGAATCTTGAAATTTAGAGACAAAATTGGCTATTTTAAGAGATAGTGAGAAAGAAGGAGAGGGGAAGAAGTGAGAGAGGAGAGAAATGTGTGTGTGAGAGAGAGAGAGAGAGAACCTGATAATTTAGTATATCTAAGCCTCATAAGACAGTTACAATTTAATTATGAAGATCAGTTTTTAATTGAACTTCTAAGCAGTTTTCACAACTAATGTCATTACTCTTAGTGCATACCAAGCACTGCAGCTGTCCATAGTCCTTTATGTCATATCACTTTGTTTTAAAACATTTTGATAGTTTTCAGTATACCACCTAATTCTCAACAAGTTTATTTTAAAAGACCCAAAGACCATTGTCTCTACTCTCCCGGTGACTCTTCTATCTGCATGAGACAGATGCTAACTTTTCCAATTTCTGTCTCCATACTTTCACCCCTAATGCAGCCAGATTCACACACTAGTTGTCATGGGGCAACAGAGCTGCATTCATGCTTACCCATGTTCCAGTATTATCTAGGAAAACCTGGCTTAGTTCTGATATGCTGGAGAATTTAGAAAATCCCCAGTCCTTCCACAAAGCCAGCTTTCATGCTTATTTACTGACACAATTTTAAATCAACCAACAAACAAAAATCTCATTTGACAGTCAAAGGTAAAAATGACTGACTTGTTTGAGAAAGTTCTCACTGAAAATCAGAAAGCCATTTCCTCAAAGGCAGTTTGCAGGTGGGAAGAGGGATGACCCTAGAACAAGAGTTTTTGTGGGATATGTAAATAAATCTGTCTGGAAACACTTCTAAAGTAGTATCTTGACTCTATGTAATTTATTATGGTTTTGAAGAAGTATAGTGAGACAGAGAAGCCAAAACAAATATTAAAAAACTGAAAGAGAGAATGAAAAAATATAAGGTGTCAAGACAAAAGCAGGAAAACAGTCAAGATGAAACTATGTCTAAGACAGAAAAAAAAATTGCACGTGAAGCAAAAATAAACCTTTGTGAAGGGGATCATATGCAGAAGGCATCTTGTTAACAGTGATCTGAATATTTTAGATAGACTGACATTAAACTTTACTGATGTAATTCAATATTGTCTTTAAATACAAAGAGAATGAATTCAAGGTGCTTGGTATTCTTTACAGCAAAACAGAGTCCTAGGTCCCACTCCTTCGTGAATTTAAGCATCTTCCCAGACAGAAGCCAAGAAGGATTTTTAAAGCAAGAAGCATAACCCTAGGATACAGTTACATTGTCTTCCAGGAAAATACACAGGCGTATTTTGGAAGGCAGCATCTTGTCTTCCAATATTGTGAAAGTGTCAAGAGACCTTTCTTAAAAAGATGCCACGTTGCTGACAGACAACAAAATGAGACATTTAAAGGCCCACAACCTGATGATATTTTGCCTCTTTCAATCATTTATGTTCAAGTCTCAGAGTATTTTTTCAGTGTTTTGTGACCTATTTGGTATCATTGTAAAACAGCACCCCTTCCAGATAATACTAGATTCAAACTAAATTTACTCCCCCATCCCTATATTTCATTGGCCAGGCAGCTCATTTGTAGCTTGGCTCGTCTTTATTCTGCCACTTAGCTCTTTAATAACATAGTGGCAGATGAAAACTCACCCCTGTGGGAGTAATAGGTTATCATTTGTCATGTGACAATGAGGACAATGCAAGTTAAGGAATTATAGGCTGTAGATGGACTCAGCTCCCTATGGACATGCTGGGTGCATTGGCTACTTTATCAGCTCATCATTTCACCTAGTCAGTCCTTCATTGACAATTGACTTTATATTTCTATTCTAATTGGAATATATTTCATGCTTCCTTCAAAGCCATACTTTTAAGGAAATCAAAAGAATTCCACATCATAGATGGTCAGAAATGACACATTCTGACTTCTAAAATTTGGAGCTGTAAAATATTCTCTACTAAGTTACATATGTATTTACTAAACTGGCCAATGACTTACTCTTTTGTCCTGAAGCCCTGCAATGTCTCTACATCTGAAAAGTTTTAAAAATTTCATGATGGAAATCATTTTTATTCTCAGAGTAACATGTTATAGGAGGCCATACAAAGATCAATTCTTTATATTATGAATTACCTGGCATGTACCAAGTGCTTGAATAATTATCAAGACTTGAGGAAAGAACTATTTCCCTGTACAACTATTAGGGAAGCACAATTTTAAATATAGATCTTAAATTCTTTAAAAAGTATATTTAATTAAAAATCTAATTACACTTCATGAAGAAGGGATGGATGGAGACATAGGCTGGGAGGTGAGGAAGGAAAAAACAATGTTCTAGAGGTAGCTTGAAAAAACAAATTTTATTTAAAAAAATGTAACTAAGTTTAAAAAATATAATAAAATATAAAACTTTCAAATGGTAATTTACCAAAGGCATATTTGCCTTACTGGCATGAAAGGAAAAATGGTTTTAATTTCAGGTAGAATGTTAGACTGCAGGTTGTCACATAGCTCACACTGTTGGATATCAGTTTATAAGGTATTTTTTCCTATATATAAAGGATATTTTAGTTGATTGGCATTAAAATGGCAGTTAAGAGGTTTAAAATGTTGTAAGCCAATTAAGGGTTACTACAGTTTATCCTGGTTTTCCAAACTTGTAAGGGCTGAAGTAATTTGGAGCTAAGGTAAAATATTTGAGAAAGGCTGTGTTAACCCATGGCTTTAACTCCAGCAAAGAAAGGAGGATCAGTATAGAGTCAGTTGTCTTTTAAATTCTAGAGTTACAATGAACAGGGTGGTGATGGTTTACACTTTTAATCCCATCACTTGAGAGGCATAATCCCAACACACTGGAGAAAGAAACATGCAGATCTCTGAGTTCAAGGCCAGCCTGACACAGAATAAGCTCCACATAGAGGAAAACTTAGATAAGGGATGGTGGTGTACACCTTTAATCCCAACAATTGGGAAGCATATGCCTTTGATCCAAATACTTTGAAGGCAGAGGCAGGCACATAGGATTTGTACTAATTTAAGTATAAAAGTTACTCAAAAAATGGCATGCTGAAATTCAAAACTAATTGTCCTTTGTGATCTCAAAATATATACACGTAGGTTTAGTTCCAAAATAGCAAAAGAATTTTTTATCTCAATTGAAAGATAATACTTTTTATATCGTCAAAAATCCCAATTTGTTCCAGGAAAATATTACCTGCCAAAAAAGTGTGCCCCAGAGTTAGGATTGGGGCAGGGCTCTGATCTTATCTTTCCAGGAGATTAAAAGCATCCATTTAAGGAGTCCAGGGACATCTGAACAGTGAAATCTCTAAAGAAAAGGGACCAGACACCAAAGAAGATAAGTAGCTCAAATGATCCAGCCTTGCAGACTCCCTCAATAGCTGTTTCCTGAAAAATCTGCAATGAGAACATCTCAAAATGGCTAACTAAGATAGTTCAGCCCCACAGATTGTTCCAGCCAGGACATCAGTTAAGCCCTGAAGTTCAGCCTCTGATGACAAACTACTTAGGACATTTAAATAGCTGAGAACAAAAGGACTGAACATCAAATGTTATAATTAACTTGCTTAACCATTTTTCCATTGTTAATTGGGCCCCAAACAGGTTTTTGTATATAGCAGGAAGCAATTTAAACAGAGTGATGTCTGATTCCCAGAAGATGGAGTAGGTGAATTTTTCCCCCTTTGTTCATTTGATGGGTTATAGATGTTTGTTATTATTTAGGGGAATTGATTACAAATTGATAAATGGGCTTGTTAAATAGGTTTTGGAGGTTAGACCCAGGAATTTCTCTCCTTTTCTTTTCTCTATCCTTCTTTCTCTCCTATGTGTGTGTTGGGGGGAAGACTTGGATAAAATGCAATATAAACATAATATAGGAATGATAAAGAAAAAGGGAGAGATTAAATATGCTCTTATATCTTTGTCTTACATCTTTGTATATTGACATGGAACTAAGATTACATTTGGCTACAATGGTATTGATCTTTGTATATTGACACAAAATTAAGGTTATATTTCACTATATTGATATTGATCTTTGCATATTGATTACGGTTAACTCTTTTTAATGCTTAAAAATGCAATGTGAAGCTTTGGCCTTTTGATAACCACTGTTACAAGCTGTTTAGGGTAAGTAAGAAATGCAAAATAATAGTCATTCAAACATGTCATTTGATTAGGTACTATCATAGTTTATCACAGATGTTTTCTAAGTTAACCAGATATCAAGTTGCTAAGAGACAAGCAATGTTTTCTTATCCAAATACAGAGATAGATAGGTGGTCTTCAAAACCTCAAGAGATCTGTAGAATAAGACATTCAAAGATGTTGTCATCACTTAAGATTTTTTGATATTGAGACATGTCAGCTCCTGACAGAACCTCCTTTTCTACTCCAAGCAGAGGATGAGCATCGCAGAATCTCCATTTGGGGATGGTTACATTACTTTGAGCTTATGGAGATAGATAGATAATAGAATATTGATATCAGTGGTCAAGTATTTATGGACTGGACATTGGGAGTGTATTTTATATCTTATAATTTTCACAATTGTGGTCTAATTATTCTTATTGGTTTGTTATTGTATTTATTGTTATAAGAAAAAGAGTCATTTATTGGACTAAAAGGGATGCTCTTAGAGGGGAAAAGATATACCTTAAATTAAAAAAAAAAAAAAACAAGCAGAAAGAGGGTGAGGGGGAAGAGGGTAGGAGTGTGATACCAGGAGGGGGAGGATGGAGGGAATTATGATTGAGATGTAACTTGAAGAAATAAATAAATGTTAAAAAAATAGTTCCTTCATCAAGAAGAACTCCTGAAATCATTCAGATAATTCTTAGTATTATAAATTTTGAAAGGAATGAAAATGCAATGTTTTTAAAATAAATGAGTAAATCGTAATGGAAAAAATTTAATTACATCACTTCCTATAGTATATCCCACCAAACTATCCTAAATCCACTCCTTTTACCCCCCCCATGGGGCACCAATTTCCTCTCAAAATGATGTCCTGTTTGTTCCTTTGAATATTATTATTGTATATGTGCAGTTATATGCACACATATACAATAAATACAACCAGCTCAGTCAATTTTTTATTTATGTATATATTGTGTCTGAATTGATTGCTTTATATTAGATAACCAATTGGAGGTTTCATACTTCAGAGAGGCTCATCAGTCTGTAGTTTTTTGTCTAGTGGTTTGACACCATGAAAAATTTTCCCATTCCATATTCGCATGTTGTGGTGGTTTCAATGAAAATAGCCCCTAAAGATTCATATGTTTGAATATTTAGTTTTCTGTTAGTGGAACTGTTTGGGGCTAATTAGGAATTTTGGTACTATTGGAAAGCATATGTCACTGAAGGCAGGCTTTGAGGTTCCAAAAACCCACACCATCTCCAACTAGATTTAATTCTGCCTTCTGGTTATGGTACAAGATGTGACATCTCAACTACTGTTCCAGCATTATGCCTTTCTGTCTGCTGTCATGCTCCCCAAATAATGGTCATAGATTCAAACCCTGTGAAGCAGTAAACCACAAATAAATATGTGGCAGAACTTGGCATATAATCCAATGATATTTATGTATATGTATATATGTAATATAAATATAGGAAATTATAAAGTAATATGATTACATGAATCTTTGAAAACAACTTTGATGTTATTTGTTTCTTCTCCCTCTTTCTGGATATGGAAAATTTTAGGGATAACCTTGTTTAAAGTCATCTGGGAAATGTAAGTTCTCAAATAATGTGCACACGTGAAGTGTGGAGTCTATGGCCACCAGGTCAGTGGACTGTGTTTCTCTCTACGTCCAGCTGAGCAAAGGACCAGAATAGAAACTTCAGAGTCGCTGACCTCGAAGATTGGTGGCTTTTCTCCCGTCCACCCAGCGGAACCTTAAGAGAAAAGCATATGTGCTACTTTGGATCTACTTGGTCTCTGAGTAGTGTTTCTGGGACATGGGCACAGGTACCAGGGAATACAGAGCCACATCAGGTTCCTGGAAGGTTGTGGCAGGGAGCATCATTCTCTCGTGGTCACTGTGGTAAAAAATTGGTTTACTGGGCCAGAAAAAGTGTGGTGAGTTCAAGACAGTGCAGGCGTGGTTGGAGAGGTTTTTCTCTGATGGTGGAAAGTTTCTTTAGATGAAATCACAACAAATTGCTGAGGGAAGCAATTTGATGAACCAGAAATTCCTTATTACAACTTAGGTTTTATGTTGGTCTTAGCTCTCCCAATATCTTTTCATAATCTCCTAAACACTGAGATGGGTGAGGGTTTTTTGAACCCTGAGAATGGGGAAGCATTTTGTGGGTGAATGCATTCTATTGGCTGAGATTGAGATGCTGGCAATGCCATATTTACCTGGGAAAAGATCCCACAGGTTGGTTACATGACTGAACTCACCTGTTGCCTCCTTGGGGGTTATGTCTTCATGTTTCTGAGGTGGGTAGAAGCAGGGAGAGAGCTTGTTGCATGTCTTCGGTTCTCAGAATGAGACATAAGACTGCAATTTTGAGATTTTCGGGGTTTGAACATATTCTTATGTCTCCAGCACCTTGCCAAATCCTCTGGAGACACACCCAACACACACACACACACACACACACACACACACACACACACACACACACGCACGCACGCACGCACGCACGCACGCACACACACTTATGCTCTTTTAGTAAAGTGCCAGTAGCAGGTTCTTTTATAAGATCTATGATTTTATTAGCTTTGGATTGCTAACTAGATTTCCAGTACTGTGCATGATTCCCTTCTGTTGAGAAAACCTTAAGTCCACTTAGAAAGCTGTTGATTACTGCATAGATATTGTTGCTTCTATTGCACCTTTGATGGTATCTTACCATTCCTGACCTTGTAACCCATAGGTTTCAGAACTGAATAGGACTATTGATTGTTTCCTTCATTTCTCAGCTTTTATAGCAACTTCTGTAACTATGAAAGCTAGTCTTCAGGGAGGAGGCTTTCAGGTCACACTCACCAAGAATTTTTCAAGTCTTGGTCTATCTCCAAAATACATGAAGTCTTCCGTAATAGGGACTTAACTTAAACCTCTTTGTGGAAACTAAGAAAAACAGCAACAGACTATATTGCTTTGGGAGTCTCTGAGACTTCCCTGGTCAACAATACTAAGAGAGACTTTTCATGCCTGATATTATTTTTTGTTAGATATTGTGTGAGATTTATGTACAATATTGACAGCCCAGTGCCATAACTTGATCTATGTTATACATATATTTAAAGCTGTTATATAACATTTTGCATATATACAATAGATTATGTTATCTTAAGTCTTTTTGGAACATCCTTAATGTTATCATTTCTCTCATTTCTTCTTCTCTGCTTACTTCCATCCCTCCCTTCCAAATTAAAACTACCTCCCCATTTAATCATATCCACATTCATATTAATTGTATCCTTTTATTTCCTTTTCTAGGGTTCATGGTACCTTTTTCGCCATTTTTTTTTGATTAGTGGTATTCAACCTTCTTAATGGTGTGAATGCTTACACAGTTCCTCGTGTTGTGGTGAATCCCAGCCACAATATTATTTTTGTTGCAACTTCATAACTATAATGTTACTAATGTTATTAATTTTAACGCACATACCTGTGCTTTCTGATGGTCTTTTGGGGATTGCAATCCACAGGTTGAGAACTGGTGCTCTAGATTATACACTCACATCTAACAATTTGAAGCTAGGGACCACAGATCAGAGGGTACATGTATCATTTGTCTTTCTGGGTCTAGGCTATCTCATTCTGTAAAATATTTTATATTTCAATCCATTTACCTGGAAATTTCATGATTTAATTATTTTTTTTATCCAGAGATAATTATTCATTCAAACCATGAAATTATCAAAGTGTATCTATTGGAATAATTAAATATCTAAACTTCCTGAATGAGTTTATAAAGAAAAATTAGATGAAGGAGAGCAATGAAGTTTATGACTTTCATTGTTTTCTAAAAATGTAAGTGTTGTATTAATGAGAAATTGAAATCATGATCTGGCTGGTGAGTCTTTTGATTTGTCCCTCCATGAACCTTCTCAAGCTACCATGCAGCTGAGGCCCCTCATCTAGTGTCTCAGCCTAGTTTATTTCCCATTTCTTGTACCTCTACCAATATCTAATCTTCTAGTAGGCCCCTCCATGTCTGCTTCTAAATTGTAGCCCTCTCTGGTGCCACAGTCAATCTCTTTACCCCAGATTCTGCACATCCTTTGCCAGTATCTAAGCCACTGAGTTTGTCTGAGTCTCTTCTCCAAATATTCTCCCCAATTCCAAGATACAACATTAAACTTCAGACTGAAAACACATCATGGTGCCAGTCCCATGTCCTCCTGATTTCCTTCCACTTTAGCCATCCCCAAACTTAAGCTCAACTTAGCATATACATTTTGTGTTCTTTTCCACCCTTCTCTATCAATATCAGACTTGAAACTAATGCAAAGTCCAGATGCACAGATCAAAGCTCAAAATATAAACAACATGAAAGAGTAAGGAAAAAAATCTACCTTTACCTCCAAATCTACATAAAATATTCATCAATGACAATTACCTACATGCATTCCAGGGGAGAATTTCAAATCACAATTATACACTTAGATACTAAAGAAGTTTGAGGAAAACAAAAGTAAGTAGCTCAAAGAACTTAAAGAGAATGAACTTAGAATAAATGCCTGAGTAATGTCCAAGAAAACACAAGCCTAAGGCTGAAGGAAATGATGACAACAGGTTGTTGAGCATAGAATTCAATAGAGAAATAGAGACATTGAAGAAGATTCTACGTGAAATGAAGATGGAATTTAAAAACACAGTATCCTTCCTAGAAATCTAAAGGGAAATTCTTACAAGTAGAACAAGTCAAACAGAAGATGGATTATCAAGACTCAAAGATAAAGTTGAAATATACACAAAATAAACAAGGAATATGAAAAATTAAGAGAAATACAGAACACCATAAAATTACAAGACTTTCAATTATATAAATATATGAGAGAATGTCAGGTCAATAGCATAAAACAGATCTTTAAGAAGATCATATAAGAAAATTTCCCCAAACCAAGACACACACATACAGACAGAGGCACACTGAATACTGAAATAGACAAGACCAGGAAAAATATTTCCACACCACATCACAGATAAAATACTAAGGATACAGAACAAAGAAAATGTATTGAAAGCTACAGAGAAAAAACACAAGAAGAAATTAACTGAAATTGCAATGGATCTGTAAATGATTTTTACAAACATGGATTGCCTTACATTTTCTAGTGTCTATTTATTCCTTCAGAGATTTAAATTTTCACTGTATAAATATATAATTTGTTAATTTCATTTCTTGATATTTGATTTTTCATTGAGGCTACTTTGAATGGAAGTATACCCATGATCTCTTTCTCTGGATGTTTGTTGACAGTATATAGAAAAGCTATTGAACTTTGTAAGTAGATTCTATATCCTGACACATTGCTGAAATTGTTGATTCTAGAAATTTTCAAGTACAATCTCTGGATATCTAATATATAATGTTTTGTCAACAGCAAATAGGAATAATATGACTCCTTTTTTACCTATTTGCATTATTTTAATGTCCTTATCCTGACTTAGTGCTCAATTCTAATCATCATATTAGAAAGGAATGAAAAGAGCAGACAGCCTCACATTATTCTTGACTTCACTGGGATTGCTCTAAGCTTTTCTCTATTTAGGATCATATTGGTTGTGTGTTTACCATGTATAGCTTTTATTATATTGAGTTACATTCCCTCTAGTTCTGCCCTTCCTAGGACATTTATCATGAAGGTATAATAGAGTTTATCATTTTTCTGAATTTATTTCAATGATCTTGTGATTTTTTTCTCTTTAAGTCCATTTATTTGGTTTATTACATTTATTGAATTGCATATATTGATCTATCCCTACATCTCTGGGATAAACTTAATTTTGTCACATTAAAAGTATTCTTCTACACATTTAGCTTTATGCCCACAGATGAATGTAATTATTATCCCTTAACAAAAATCAAAACAAAACAAAACTTCCCATTAAAAAGATTATGACCATTACGGAAACCATAACACATCAAAATGTAGAGAACAAGAGATCCTGTATTTCCCAGTACCAAATAATACATGTAAAATACTAATCCTGCACCTACAGCTCAGGGATCATTGTAGCACAGGGGAAAGAAAGACTCAAAGTGCTAGAGGAACAACAAATACACTGTGAGATTTTTGTCTCCTAGAAATGATAGAGAGGCTATACCCAGAGTCTCATCAACAAGTCACCAAAACAAGACCTGAACAATAGCACTAAGAGTCATGCTAACATGCAAAAGGGAAATTTCATGGGACCTCAAGCCTAGATAAAGAGAAAGAAACAACTGAGGAATGCTGAGAGCAGGAGAATAGTGTTTCCTAAGGATTAGCCTTAGAATTGATTATACAATATCATGTAGACAGCTCTTAAATTACACATATATATACCACATTGTAAAGACTGATGAGGGTATACACACACACATCTATATTAGATATATATATACACACATATATATTAGATACATATATATCTTATATAGCAACACACACATATGTATATGTGTGCATGTATACATATGTGTGTGTGTTGCAATGACAATGCATCACTTAGAATCCCACCTGAGCATGGTAGCAAACATAAAAAAGTGGCATCCCCAAAGCTCCCTCTCAGCAAGGAGGCAGTATCACCTGGAGTCTCAAACCCAAAGACTCTTACTGGTTATAAATTTTATAGAAAGTTATTTGAATATAGTAAGGCTTAGGAGATTTCCAGAGTCTGGTGAGTGTTATGGAATTCTGGAGTTGTAGGAATACCCCTGCTCCTTTTCAGAAGAAAATGTTTCAATTCAGAGGAAATAGCTAGGCATTATACTCCAGACCCTCCTCAAATGTGGTTTCGTTTGTGAGTGTTAGTTTAATAAGCATTGCTAGTAATCTACACATGATTTTTATACATATTTTCTTTTTAAATGTTTTTTTTAGGAATACTAAGAAGAAAAATGAAAGTTTCAATAAACTATTGAATTTGCTGTGTAAGTTGTGATTAGAAATTCTGGATTCTAGAGTTGACATGTGTTTGAACTTGTACCCCTAACAAGACAATCTAAACATCACTTTCTTCACAGACAACATTCTGATGCTTCTGTTTGGGACACATTCCCAGCCTCATTAACCTCAGGTTATTGCTTCCTTCAAACTTAATCTACTTTAGCCCTAAAATATCATCCAGTATTTTTTCTTTTGGATAGAAATCGTATTAGACACAGACCTTCTCATTTTTCATCATTCATTGTAAATATTATTCATTGTTGATTACATCCATTGGTGCTTCCATGCTTTACTTCCATGATGTTTTTCTTTACATAATTGGATGGCTAAATTTTTGACAGTTTTAGACTTAAGGGGTTTCTGAGCAGATTAGGCAGAGATCTATGAACTAACTCTATTCCCCTCTTATCCATATCTCCGCAGTTCTTTCTACTGTTAGTATCCTCCATTAGTCTGTTTTCACACTTAATGAGTACACAATGACAATTTATTATTAACTATAATTTGTTGGGTGTTGTCTGGTGCTATGCATTTTAATGCTAATTACTGGCTCCTAAGATCTGACTGTCTGTCAAGACATAAACTTATCATTACCTATACATGTCTTTGTTGTGCAAATCTTCTCTATATATTTTAAAGTTGATTGGTTAATAAAAGTTGCTTATAGTCTGAACTAGGCAAAAGAGAAGCATAGAGCTAAGGTTTGTGGATTTTTGGAGAAAAGGAGAAACCAGGAGAGAGGAGAGGAAGAGGAGGGAGAATGATAGACCCATGGGTTAGGTTGGTCAGAACTCAATGTGGCATGTAAGATAGGCATGGCATGGAGAGATACAGCGCACATGAAACATGATCAAGTATTTATGGGGTTTGGGGTGTGAAGTAGAAAGCTGCCCTAGAGGGTTAATATCTACCTAGACTGAGTGTTTATGGTTTTATTAAAATCCAATGATACAGCATGTCCAACCCAGAAAGGACTACTTATGTTAAAGTAACTTGGGTTGCATAGCTGAGAGATAGTTAAATAGCTTAGAAGGTTAAGATCTGCCAGGCACCAATGCTTAAGGTATAAAATCCACAGGTCTTTGTGTGATTATTTATAAATAACAGGCAAAGATAGAACTCTACCACCCTAGTAACCTATGTATCAATTATAAATATTAATAATTCATGAAGCAGTTATTCATATTTTATACTAGGTTAATTTTGCATATATAGGCAACTTCCTCATCTTTCAAGATGTTTTTCAGTTAATAAATAATAAATAAATAATAGAGCCATCAGCTACTAAAATAAAATAGTCCTGATTAGTAATTACAATATTGTCTTTGATTGCTACTTTTGCATTTATAGCTTTATATTATTTTAAATTTTTAAGTAAAATATGTTTAGTATTATTTGAAATAGGAGAGGGAGGCATCTGTTATAAGAAATAATCCAGCTATTTGTAGAGAAACTGCTTTTCAAGACTACCCTTGATGGGACCACCCATTGGATGCAAAGTGGGCCACACAGTATCAAATAGGAAAACAGTTTAGCCTGGGAAGGTTCAATGGCTCCTCATGCATTTGTTTTTTTTTTTTTTTTGTTTTGTTTTGTTTTTGTTTGTTTGTTTGTTTGAGGAAGTGGTCAGTTTGACAGTACTGGTGTTTCATATGTGTGAAAGGAATTCTAAAGTCCATATGATGACATCCTTAAAAAGCATTTACTTGCTGAAAAGTGTTCAATTGATACATAAAACCTTGAAAACATAGAAGTTGCTATGATCTATTTAGGCTAATAGTACAGCTGGATAGCTTCAAAATGGACTGACTTTCAGTTATTATCTTTTTTTAAATGTTTATGTATTACTTCAAGTAATATCTCCATCACAGTCCCCTCTCTCCACCTCTCCTGGTCCCATCCTCCCACCATCTACCCCCTCTCCCACATATCCTACTCCTCAGGAGTCGGTTGCTCCTACATATTAGACCCCTCAGTTCAACAGTCATATGAGAGCTAAGAGCTTCCTCTTGAGATTTTTGAAGGATTGATATATACTACAGTTATATCTTTTCCAAATCTGAAAATCTTTGCTTTTATTCATAAAATTTATTATTTCATGATTTTATTAAAAATTTCATGCCTTTTACATGTACATAACAATTTTCTTTTTTATTTTATAAGTACAGGCACCTTATGTACACATAGTATACGAAAGCTCGGGCAGGCACACTCAGATATATGAAAATATAATTATTTTTAAAAATTTACATTCTAAACTATGTTTTTATTATCATTTTCATTAAAAAATATTCTGTTAAGTTTTTTAGTGCCATGTTCAATAAATCTCTGCAGATAGGAGTATCTACCTACTCATTATCTCTTCTGATGTCAAAATACTTCAAAGATGAAGTTTTGAACACTATAAATAACCATTTTTACTTCAGCTATTATTCTTGTTTGCTTTCTACTGCTGTGGTTAATACCATAACTAAAAGCAGCTTGGGGAGGTTTAATTGACTTTCATGTCTGTAGTTACTAAGAGGAGTCAGGACAGGGAGTCAAAAAGCAGAAACCTAGAAGCAAGAACTCAAGCAGTGGCCTTTGAAGATTGCTGCTTACCCACTTTCTCTTCGTGGCTTGGTGAGTTTGCATTCTCATACAGCCTAGGGATACTGCCTAGGGTTGGCAAGATCCTCAGAGAACTATGTTCTCCCACATCAACTATTAATCAAGACAATGAACCCCAGAAGATACAAATTAGAACAATCAGGCAGAATAATTCCTCATTTAATCTTCTCTCTTCCTAGGTAATTCTAGTTTGTGCCAAGTTGAGAAAGCCTAACCCACACAGCTACCTACATTTTAAAATTGTCTTTGTAATGGAGAATAGATTTTTGTATGAAAAACTAATGACTTGAAAGAACAAAGAAAAACAAGGAGGGAAAACACAAAGTATATTGACTGAGGAAATGGTTCAATAAATTAAAGTCTTTCTTCTTAAGCCAGGTACTGAGGCATGTGATTGTAATCCTAAACTGGGGAGGAAGAAAAGCAGGAGAATCTTTAAAGCTTGCTAGTCATATCAATAAGGCTTAAATTCAGTGAGAGGTATGGGCTCAAAAATGAGCTGCAGAATGATTAAGAAAGTCATCTGATACTAGCCACTGCTCTTCAAATACACAAGTACATTTGCATACACACACACACACCAACAGAACAATTGGGATGTATTGAGAATCACAAAAGTCAGCTAAATTTAAACAGGGATTTAATATTAAGTAGAAGATCATTTGGGAATATATATATATATATATATATATATATATATATATATATTCAATACAAAAAAATTTAAGGTAATACTCTATCTGAATACCACTTCTACATGAGCTCCCACAGTGTTTAATGATTACTTCTATTACTTAATAATATATTTTTAAAGGAGAGAAGCAGCACTTGTTTGGATGTCAGAAAATATTAGAAAAAGAGAGAACTATCTAGTCAAAATAAATACAAAATAACAAGGTACTCATTCAAATAAACCACAGAAGCATTGTACACAGTATATTTAAATCAGCAGAGATATTGTAGGGAAGCTAGACATGACAATGACTGAACATAATTGCAAAATCTGTCTTTAAAATGTTGTTTCCTGAATTTTTAATTAATAAAAATATACAAGGTGATGTCCTGGTGTGGCATTTCTGTTGTCACACTGTGCAGACAGAGATTTCTTCGTAGGAATATTTTATGACTTCCAGGGCATTAAGCACTATCCCTGATTCCTACCCAGTAGAAAACAGCCATAGCTATAATCTGAATTGTGCTAAGAAATAATTCTAGATATTTCCAGATGCTCCTGAAATCTCATGAGAGTAAAATGATTTGTGAAAAAGAAGTATTTCTGTATTATTTACATTTCAATTATTTCAGCCCTTCAAGTCACAGAATTACTCTTTCTAAACAGTTTGATGTCACATATAGGTTTATTTTGTCATTGCTATTTACAGTTGTCATTG
This sequence comes from Lophiomys imhausi, assembly GCA_907164525.1. Classification (NCBI taxonomy): domain Eukaryota; kingdom Metazoa; phylum Chordata; class Mammalia; order Rodentia; family Muridae; genus Lophiomys; species Lophiomys imhausi. The sequence goes on from CAJQZJ010032546.1 coordinate 4,961,088, forward strand.
TTATTTATATTCAGCATGTGAAACCTTCCAGTTCTTTTGTTCTTTATCCTTTTTCTTAGGAATGAACTGAGGCATATATCTGTTAAGAAGTTATTCAAATATTGTAATAAAACAGTTTTATCATATTTTTCCTATTTGGCCTTACTAGGAAAAAAATTAAAAAAAATATGTAATGCTCTTTTTTTTTAATACTTTATTTTTTTTTCTTCAAGTTACATCTCAGTAACAAACCCCTCCCTATTCCCCCTTCCTATCCCACCCTTCCACCCTCTTCCCTCCAGAAGTTTCCCCTTTCAGTCCAACAGCTGGTTCCTTCTCTTATAACAGTAAGTATTATACAAAACAATAGATATAAATATGCCACATTTATGAGAGTTAAATGGCCCAGTATACCTTCCCAATGTCCAGTTTATACATATTTGGCCCCTGACTTTAACATTCTACTATCTAACCAACTCCATGAGTTTAAAGGTCTATATGTGACTCAACATTCATACTATCTTGCAACACACTTTTAAGAGTATCTTCTTAGATCTATAACACCCTCTTGATTCCTAAACAGTTCAAAATTTAACTATGAGACTCTAGCTGTCTATTCTTCAACCACCTCTGAGACCTGAGAGGGATAAATATATTTGCTTATATAGGAAGTGCAGAGCCTGCAGCTTCCAAAACTAAGAAAGAACATACCAATGACTGCCTGGACAGTTCCCATTTTCTCTCCATACATTCCAGCATCAATCTTCAGGCTTTGGGTCCTGTTTCTCTGACAGACATTTGTTGTAGAGCAGGGATTATGAAGGACTTACCTACCCTGTCTTGGCAGAGTTAGGCTGTCGACTTCCCTGCTACCAAGTTTTGTCCTTTTTGGACAGCAGTCTGTCTGCAGTTGGTGCAAGGGGTTTTTTTCATGCCAAGAGAAAGGCTTGCCACTAATTCAACCATCTTACAGTGGAGGTTCTTCGATGCTTATCTTCTACTTGGAGTAGAATAGGGGGTGCTGTCAGGTGCTGATATGTCTCGATATCAAAAAAAATCTTGATTTAAGATAACATCTTTGAATGCCATATTCTTCAGATCTCTAGGGGTTTTTGAAGATGCCCTATCCATCTCTTGTATTTAGATAAGCAAATGTTGCTTGTCTCTTAGCAACTTGATTACTGGGTAGTTTAGAGAATATCTGTGATAGACTGTCATAGTAGCTAACAAAGAGACATGTTTGCATGACTAGGAGTTTGTTTTAACTATCCTAGACCGTTTTAGACGGTTGGTATCAAGAGGTCAGAGCTTCACATTTTATTTTTAAGTATCTCTAGGTATGATACCATTGGGAAGCATTACCTTTACATTTGTATCAATATACAAAGTTCTATTCAATTGTGGTTAAATATACTCTTAATTATGTATCAATATACCAAGATCAATGCCTATGTAGCCCAATATAATCCTAATATTACGTCCATATGCAAGGGTCAATACCATTGTGGCCAACTATAATCTTAATTTTGTATCAATATACAAAGATCAATACCGATGTAATCCAATACAATCTTATTTTTGCACAATAAACAATGGTCAATACCACTTTAGCCAAATAAACTACTAATTTTGTATCAATATACAAAGGTATAAGGGCATATTCAAAAATCTGCCCCTTCTTCTTGGACCTTCCTGTGCTATGTCTATATCTCATTTTTCTCAAGCCCATGCACTCCTACATAGGAGAGGAAGAAGGATACAGAAAAGGAAAAGTAGGAATTCCCTGGGGCTAACCTCCAAAACCCATTAAGACAGGACCGTTTATCAGCTTGTAGTCTCTTCCCCTACATAACACAGTTTTCAGTTATCCTTCAAATAACCAAAAAGAAGGGCGGAGAAACACCCTCCCCACCCTCTGGGCATGGGACGTCGCTCTCTTAAAGTGACTTCCTGCTGATTTGGGTCGTAGTAGACCTGTTTGGGGCCCCAACCCAAATGGGAAAAATGATTAAAAATGTTAGTACACTCCTTTTATGTTCAGTCCTTCTGTTCTCAGCTGTTTAGATGACCTAAGGAGTTTGTAGGCAGAAGCTGATCTTGCAGGTTTCACTGAGGTTCCTGTCGGGGCATTGTGTAGAGCTGAGCGGTCCCAGTGACATTGGATTGCTCTGGTGGTTGCAGGCCCCCGATGGAGACAGCTATTGAGGAAGTCTGCCAGGCAGAATCAACTGGGTCACTCGTCCTCCTTGGTGCCTGATTCTGCTCTCTGCTGAGGATTCCGCTGTCCAGCCGTCCCCGGGCTCCCCTAATGGACGCTTCGATTCTCCTGGAACGATAAGAACAGAGCCCTGCCCCAATCCCAACCCTAGGACAATTGCCCTCTCTTTTTTTTTTTTCTGGGGGGGGGATGGGGGGGGCTAAGTAGTACTTCTCCTGAAGCAAATTTGGCCTTCTGACAACATACAAAGTGTTATCTTTCAATCCGGGTTAAAGAAGAAGTCATTCTGTCACCTTGGAGCTAAACCAGCTCTAGTGTATATATTTTGAGATCCCAAAGGACAATCTGCCTGCATCGAGAAGGCCTTTTGTAAGTAACCTCCAAACCTAGGTCCCTCCAAATCCCATGTGTGTGTCTCTGAATTCTAATTATTGGGAACAGGGACCTGTGTTTCCCATCTGAAGGGATCAAAGATGTGTTCCACCACTCCTGGATCGAAGTCTTTCTCTATTTAGAGTTTGCCCTGCATCAGGCTGACCCTGAGCTCAGGGATCTGCCTGTTTCTGTCTCCAGTGTGCTGGGAGCTGGGACCAAGGGTGTACTCTTCTTGAATGGTGGGACCAAGAGTATGCACCCTCACCACCCCGCTCCGTATGACTCCAGAGTACATAAGACCACCAACTCTAAGGTGCCCCCCCCCCGTCTCCGCTGAAGTCAAAGGCATGGGCCAATACCACAATTCTCTTGTATTTTACCTTAGCTCCACGTCTTCTCTACACCTGGAGGTCTGCAAATCCAGGCCGAATGGCTGTATCCTCTGTTCCATTCACAGTGTTTCAGCCCTGCCCCCTGCCTTTCTTTTTTTTGATGATTACTTTTTTCTGGTAGAGTATAGACTAACTGCCAACACCTTGATTAGAATTCATTAGGAATGATGCTTCTAACTAGGCACCAATTTGACTTCTCTATGTTTGATCATATATGTAAGTATTGTAATATTGTTTTCAGCAGTAACACTCAGCTGCTAATATGATGACCAACTACATTGGCAACCCTGAAATATAGACTATTACAATAGTGACACAAATACTACAGAAGGAATCATTAATTTATGGCTTGCATTTAAGGCTCATTTCATGAGCTGGAAATCATAACTGGAACTGCTAGTGCTACGGTGGTGAAGAACTTGAAACCAGATAGGTTGTGGACCTAGAGGGAAAAAAAAACCTACTACTAGTATCGTATCCTGCCATAGAAACATGACAATAAAATGACCCATAATGATATGCAGCTATACCCATAAATCAGTGGTTTGGTCATCTTTCATCAGAGATGTTTCTTATTAAAGTAGATGAGAGTTAATGTAGAGGTCAACAACTGGACAATGAATAGCAAGTGAGAGACTTTGTAGCACTCCATCCTAAATGAGATGTCTTCAACACCTCAGGACTAATGGATCAGTGCGGAAGAGGAAGTATAAAATTGTAATAGCCAGAGTGATAAATGACACCAAAGAAACAGTGTTTTCCAGACACGACAGGACTGATGCAAATATGAACTCACACAGACTACCACAGTAAGCAAAAGATCTGCACAAGATCAAATCAGATGGGGTTGTGGAATTGAGATGGTGAAATTGACACAGTGTCTCACCCATAACTTACAAACTATTTGCAATTCATGCCTACTTGAAAGGGAAAAACAGTTTTTTCCAATTAATTGTCACTGAATATATCAACCATACTTCTTGGGAAGTCCCCATGTCTGAGAAAACGTAGATAAAAGCAAACAAACAAATGATGTTTGCTTGGTATTATCTAAGTTTTCTTTATCTAAGTAGCTATTTCAATGCCACAGTGAAGCTACCTGCTTTATGTGCTAATTCAATAAAAAATTAATAAAAAGGATCCAAGATGGCGGCGGCCAGCACAGATGCATTTTGATCTTAGGGAAAACAGCCACAAAGCCACAAAGGCTGTGCAAAAAAATCTGAGTGACTGGGACCACCTGAGTTTCTACCAGCTACCCAGGGACCATTAAAAGTCCCTGGGCAGGACTCTCCCTCCCACTGTCCGACACACAGGGAATCGGAAACCCCCACCAGGAGAGATGCTGGGTAAAATCCACTCTAATATTCAGCGGGCAGATTCAGACTCCACAAAGGGTTACTCGCCAGCCTACTGGACCCTCCAGATACCACAAAAGCAATCCAGCTATTTAGATAGAGGTTTTAGACCTGTAGGAGTGCCACACACTCTTCGCAGTGTGCAGCAGGCGCGCAGTAGCTGGCTGTGCGAGGTTCCACAGGGCATCAGTCCAGTAGCCAGCGGGTCCAAAGCTGCATTTGGAAAGCCCAGACATATCTGTGAGACCCCAGAGGGGTGCTGGATAGGCCCTCCCCTATTGGACTTACAGTCATTGGGAAAAAAATCCTGCAGCTCAATTGAGCTGCGGGACACCCTTCCGGCTGCAGGTTACCTTCCATGGCGGCATATGCTAACTTGGATGACACTGGCCCCATTTGCCAGATTCCAAAGCCAGCTCCATACACACATAGGCGGGGCTGTGAGAGTGGCAGAAATGGCTACAGGGGGTGAAGGCAGATTTACCCAACACAGGGTCCAACACTGGGCAAACTGTGAGGTCTTTATTATTATTATCAGACTTTTTTGTTAGTTGGGGGGGGGGCTTCTGGCAGGGAACCAGAGCTTAAGTATATATAGATCAGTGAGTCGACCTGGGAGGTGCTGCTGAGTGACCCACCTTACAGGGTGGAGTCAGGCTCTCTCAGGACTCCAGGCCTTGGGATCGCCAAACTCCACAGAATCTGTACCTGGACACACAGGACCATAGCACCAAAGCTTCTGCAGGCTGAAGACTCAATCTGTCCTGGAAGCAGTGAAACAATTCCGGGCCATTCCTCGCTGCCTGGGAATAGGCTGCACCAGCTCACAGTGCGTCTGGCTATTAGAGGCACATTGACCCTGAGATCCCCCTGTAAGCAGCAACAGATCAACAGATTGCCAAGCAATTTGTATGCTACACCAAAGAGCCCCCTTGGATCCAAGCCCAGAATACAACAGGAGCAGACAGCTAAGAGCATCCAACTGGCAAAAGGTCTGAGGAAAAACAGAAATCAGGGAGTCATGACTCCAACAAAACAAAACTATGCTAGTTTATCAAATCCTCACCACTGCACCACAGCTGAAACACATAAAAATGATGACAATTCTACATTATGGAAAGTGATGGAGTCTCTTCAAGAAGAATTTAAATCTATGAAGGAATTCAAAGAAGTCAGCCACAATTTCACAAGTGAAAGCAATGGATAATACCATTAGAGAGCTCCAAGCCAAGGTGGCTCAACTTGAACAAAAAAGACAGGACAATGGAAGATTTCCAGTCAAAGACAAGCAAATTGGAGCAGGAAATGTACAAAAAGAATAAAATCTTTCAAGACATGAAAACGGAAATGGAACAATAAAGAAAACACAGTCAGAGTTAAAAATGGAAATGGAGAATCAAGGGAAGAGAACAGGAATTATGGATTTGAGGATCAAAAATAGGATGCAAGACATGGAAGACAAGATCTCAGGCATGGAAGATCCGATGGAAGAAATCAGTAAAACATCCAAAGAAAATGAGAAAGCTAAAAAAATCTCTCACCCACAACATCCAAGAAATCAAGGACTCAATGAAAAGATGGAACCTAAGAATTATAGGCATAGAGGAAAAAGAAGACTCCCAACTCCAAGGTCCAGGAAATGTCTTCAACAAAATCATAGAAGAAAATTTCCCAAACCTAAAGAAAGAGATGCCAATAAAAATCCAAGAGGCTTACATAAGACCAAACAGATTAGATCAGAAAGGAAACTCCTCTTACCACATAATAATTGAAACTCCAAATGTACAGAATAAAGAAAGAATATTAACAGCTGTCAGAAAAAAGGTAAAGTCACATATAATGGCAGACCCATCAGAATTACACCTGACTTCTCCACAGAAACTTTAAAAGCTAGAAGGGCCTGGACAGATGTCCTACAAGCACTGAGAGAACATAGGTGCCCAGCCAGACTACTATACCCAGCAAAACTCTCTATCAACATAGATGGAGAAAAAAAGATATTCCAATGCAAAATCAAATTTAAACAGTATCTACCCACAAACCCAGCCCTACAGAAGACCCTAGAAGGAAATTCCAACCCAGAGAATATAACTACACGCAAGAAAACAGAGGAAATAGAAAACTCCATAGCAACTACACCAAAAGAACACAGGATGACCACCTATACCAAAATAATGGGAAATAACAACCCCTGGTCACTAATATCCATCAACATCAATGGACTCAACTCGCCAATAAAAAGACATAGACTTACAGATTGGATCTGTAAACAAGACCCATCTTTTTGATGTATACAAGAAACATATTTCCCTATCAAAGATAGACACTTTCTCAGAGTAAAGGGCTGGGAAAGGTTTTCCAAGTAAATGGACCCAGGAAGCAAGCTGGAGTAGCCATCCTAATATCAAACAAAATAGACTTCCAACTGAAGTTAATAAAAAAAGACAGAGAAGGGCATTACATACTTGTTAAAGGAACTATTCATCAAGAAGACATCTCAATATTGAACATCTATGCCCCAAATACAAAGGCACCTACATTTGTAAAAGAAACGCTTCCAAAACTTAAATTGCACATTGATCCCCACACATTAGTAGTGGGAGATTTCAACACCCCACTCACAACAGTGGGGAGATCATCAAGAAAGAAAACAAACAGAGAAATAATGAGCCTAACAGAGCTCTTGAACCAAATGGACCTAACAGATATCTACAGAACATTTCACCCAAACACAAAAGAATACTCCTTTTTCTCAGCACCACAAAGAACCTTCTCAAAAATCGACCATAAAGTCGTACACAAAGATAGCCTCAACAGATACAAGAAAATTGAAATAACCCCTTGTATCTTATCAGACCACCATGGAATAAAGCTGGATTTCAACAGCAAAAGATTCAAGAGAAAGCCTACACACACATGGAAACTGAACAACTCTTTATTAGATGACTACTGGGTCAGGAAAGAAATAAAAAGGAAATCAAAGACTTCTTAAAAACCAATGAAAATGAAGACACAACATATCCAAACCTACGGGATACAATGAAAGCTGTGCTATGAGTAAAATTCATAGAACTAAGTGCTTTCAAAAAGAAAATTGTGACAGTACATATTAGCAAATTAAGAGCCAAACTGGATGAACTGGAAAAAAAGAAGCAAATGCTCCCAAGAGGAGCAGAAGGCAGGAAATCATCAAACTTAGGGCTGAAATCAACAATTTAGTAACAAAAAGAATGATACAAGGAATCAATGAAACCAAGAGTTGGTTCTTCCATGAAATCAACAAAATAGACAAACCCTTAGCCAAATTAATTAAAAGACAGAGGGGAAAAACCCTAATCAACAAAATCAGAAATGAAAAGGGATAAATAACAACAGACATTGAGGAAATCCAGAGAATCTTTAGCTCCTACTTTAAAAATCTATACTCCACCAAATTTGAAAACCTAAGCTAAATGGGCAAGTTTCTTGATGTATTCCACCTTCCAAAGTTAAACAAGATCAGATCAACAGATTAAACACCCCTATAACACCTAAGGAAATAGTAACTGTCATTAAAATTATCCCAAACAAAAACACTCCATGGTCAGATGGTTTCAGCACAGAATTCTACCCTACCTTCAAATAAGAGCTAATACTAACACTCTTCAAACTCTTTCACAAAATAGAATCGGAAAGAACACTGCCAAACTTATTCTATGAGGCCACAGTCACCCTGATTCCTAAACCACACAAAGACCCAACAAAGAAAGAGACCTTCAGACCAATCTCCCTCATGAACATAGATGCAAAAATACTTAACAAAATACTAGCAAACCAAATTGAAGAACACATCAAAAGTATCATACACCATGATCAAGTAGGGTTCATCCCAGGAATGCAGGGATGTTTGAACATATGAAAGTCTATAAACGTAATTCACCATATAAACAAGATGAAAGAAAAAAACCACATGATAATCTTGCTAGATGCAAAAAAGCATTTGACAAAATCCAACACCCCTTCATGCTAAAAGTTCTCGAGAGAACAGGCATACAAGGACCATACCTAGAAATAATAAAGGCAATATACAGCAAGCCAGTACCCAACATCAAATGAAATTGAGAGAAACTTGAAGCATTTCCTCTAAACTCAGGGACAAGAAAAGGATGTCCACTTTCACCATATCTCTTCAATATAGTACTTGAAGATCGTGCTAGAGCAATAAGACAACTAAAAGAGATCAAGGAGATACAAATTGGAAACGGAGAAATCAAATTATCCCTACTTGAAGACGATATGATCATGTACATAAGCGACCCCAAAAATTCCACCAGAGAACTCTTACAGCTGATATACACCTTCAGCAAGGTGGCTGGATACAAGATTAATTCAAAAAAATCAGAAGCCCTTCTGTATATAACAAACAAATGGGCTGAGAAAGAAATAAGGAAAACAACCCCCTTCACAATAGCCACAAACAATATAAAATACCTGGGGGTAACTCTAACCAAGCAAGTAAAGGACCTATACAACAAGAACTTCAAGCCCTTGAAGAAAGAAATTGAAGAGGCTTTTAGAAGATGGAAAGATCTCCCATGCTCATGGATAGGTAGGATCAACATAATAAAAATGGCTATCCTACCAAAAGCAATATATAGATTCAATGCAATTCCTATCAAAATACCAACACAATTCTTTATAGACCTGGAAAGAGCTTTTCAATTTTATATGAAAAAACAAAAAACCCAGAATAACTAAAGCAATCCTGTACAATAAGAAAATCTCTGGAGGTATCACCATCCCAGATTTTAAGCTGTACTACAGAGCAATAGTAGTAAAAACAGCATGGTATTGCTATAGAGACAGACCAGTAGATCAATGGAATTGAATTGAAGACCCAGAAATGGACCCACACACCTACGGCCACCTAATTTTTCACAAAGAAGCCAAAACGGCACAATGGAAAAAGGACAGCATCTTCAACAAATGGTGCTAGTCCAACTGGATGTCCACTTGTAAAAGAATGAAATTAGACCCATATTTACCACCTTGTACAAAACTTAAGTCCAAGTGGATCAAAGACCTTAACATAAGGCCGGTCACACTAAATCTACTAGAAGAAAAAGTGGTAAAAACCTTCGAACTCATTGGCACAGGTGACAACTTCCTGAACAGAACACCAACAGCTCAGGACCTGAGACCAACAATCAGTAAATGGGACCTCATGAAACTGAGAAGCTTCTGTAAGGCAAAAGACACTGTCATCCGAACAAAATGACAGCCTACAGACTGGGAAAAAATCTCACCAACCCCACTTCTCACAGAGGGCTAATATCCAAAATCTACAAAGAACTCAAGAAATTAAATGTCAAGAAATCAAATAACCCAATCAAAAAATGGGGGATGGAGCTAAATAGAGAATTCACAGAAGAGGAATCCCTAATGACTGAGAGACACTTGAAGAAATGCTCAACATCCTTAATTATCAGAGAAATACAACTCAAGACTACTCTGAGATTCCATCTCTCACCTGTCAGAATGGCTAAGATAAAGAGCTCAAATGACAGCACATGCTGGCGAGGGTGTGGAGAAAGGGGAACCCTCCTCCATTGCTGGTGGGAGAGCAGGCTTGTGCAGCCACTGTGGATGTCAGTATGGCGATATCTTAGAAAACTTGGAATAGCTTTGCTTAAGGAACCAGCCATACCACTTCTGGGTATACACCCAAATGACTCCTCACAGGATCATAAGGAAGTTTCCTCAACTATGTTCATAGCAGCCTTATTTGTAATAACTAGAAACTGGAAACAACCCAGATGTCCCTCAAGTGAAGAATGGATTAAAAAACTGTGGTACATCTACACAATGGAATACTACTCTGCCATCAGAAACAATGAAATTATGCAATTTGCAGCCAAATGGATGGGACTAGAGAAGCTCATCCTGACTGAGCTAACCCATACTCAGAAGTAGGCACATGGCATCTATTCACTTATAGTAGGATTTTAGCTATATAGTACAGGATATCTCTACTACAACCAACGCACCAAAGGGAGCATGGGCATAGACTTTTTATTTATTTTTATTTTTATATTTTGCTTGTTTGTTTGTTTGTTTTTTAGTTTTCTCTCCCTGGCAATGAGACACTTTTCACCGGTAGTGGTACTGCCTGTAGGCCCCCAGTGTATGAGGAGGGTCTTGGCCCTCATATGACTTTGAACTGGGATGAGGGACTGTTATGAAAGGAAACTCCATTCCAGAGGAGTGGGATGAAAGGGTTAAGGGGTAGAGGGTGGGAGGGCGGGACTGGGAAGGGGGGAAATAGGACAATATGATGGAGATATAACCTGAATCAACAAATAAATAAATTTATTTATTAAAAAAATTAAATAAATTTGCACAAAAATGAATACTGATTATTTTGTTACTTTAAAATACATATCAGGCACAACATAAAGGTTCATAAATGACATTATTTTCTTTTTATTAATTATTATCTCACTCAATATATCCAAACTGAAGCCTCCCCTCTCTCTACTCCTCCCAATTATCCTCCAACTCCCCTCTTCCAGAACTCCCATTGATATCAATTGAACATGGTATAAAAAGATGCCATAAAACTAGGCACAAACCTTTATATCAAGGTGGATAAGGCAATCCAGTAGAAGGAAAAAGTTCCCAAGAGCAGGCAAAAGAGTGACAGATACCCCCACTCTCACTATTAAGAGTCCTGCAAAAGTCCTAAGAAAAACAACCACAGGGTGTATGCAGAGTATGTAGTGCAGATCCATGCAGGCTCCCTGATTAGTGTTTCAGTATCTTTCAGTCCTGTTTAGTTGATTCTGTGTGTTCTCCTGGTTTTCTTGACCCCTCTGCTTCCTACAATCTTCCCTCCCCTTCTTCTGTAGGATTCTTCAAGCTCAACCTAATGTTTGGCTGTAGGTCTCTGCATCTACTCCCATAAGCTAAAACAGGAAGCTTCTGTGATGACAATTGGACTAGGCATTGACTTATGATTATAGCTTACAGCAGATTATCATTAGGCATCATTTTGCTGACTTTTAAATTTTCTTTTTGCCAGTAATGTCAGGATCTATCTATGTCTCTGGGCCATCCAGTTTCAGGTTCTTGGCTATCCAGGTGTTTATTGGGTATGGGCTCCCCTCTCTCTACTCCTCCCCATTATCACCCAACTTCCCTCTTCCAGGACTCCCATTGATAAAAATTGAACATGGCATAAAATGATGCAATAAGACTAGGCACAAACCTTTATAACAAGGTGGAGAAAGAAATCCAGTAGAAGGTAAAAGGTCCAAAGAGCCGGCAAAAGTGTCAGAGATACTGCCACTCCCACTATTAAGATTCCAGTAAAAATCACTTTTGTGGCTTGGGCCTCAAGTTAGACCAGTAGTTAGTTGGTCACTCCCACAAGCTCTAAGCCACCACTGTTCCAGCACATCTTCGAGGCAGTATATGTTGTGGGTTGAAGGTTTTGTGGCAGGTTTGGTGTCCCAGTCCCACCACTGGAATCCTTGCCTGGATACACAAGTTATAGAACATGGCTAGTTTATATTCCATATCCTCCTTCACTAGAAGTCCTCACCAGGGTCACCTTCATAGTCTCCAGGAAGTTTCTACTACACTAGGTTTCCACATACTGTACTAAATGCCGCTACTATTCCAGTTTTCTTTTCCTGTTCTCTCTCCTTCTATACCTCCCTCACCCACTTTATCCCTCCTTTTCCCATGCCTAGCTTCCTCCAGGCCACCCTCAAAATCTATTCTATTTCTCCTTCCTGGAAAGAACCCTTCATTGCCTCATAGTCCTCTTTCTTTCCTATTCTCTCTGAGTCTGTGGTTTGTAGTGTGATTATTCTATATGTAACAGCTAATATCCACTTATAAGTGAGCAGATATCATGTTTGTCTTTTTAGGTCTGGATTGCCTCACTCAGAATGATATTTTTTTCTAGTTTTATTCATTTGCCTGCAAATTTTATACAGTTTTTTTTAACAGTCAAGTAATAATTTATTGTTTAAATGTTCCAAAGTTTCTTTATCCATTATTCTGCTGAGCTACTTCAAGGTTGTTTCCAGTTTCTGGCTATTATTAATGAAGCTGCTATGACCATCCATAGTTGAACAAGTGTTCTGGTAGGATGGGGCATTATTGGATATATGCCCATGAGTAGTATAATTGGGTCTTGAAGTAGATAAATTCCAAATTCTCTGTGGAATATCCATATTGATTTCCATAGTGGCTGCACAAGCTTGTAGTCCCACCAGTAATGGAGGAATATTGCCCATGCTACACATTCTCACCAGCATGAGCTTGTGTTTTTGATCTTAGCCATTCTGACAGGTGTAGTTTTGATTTGCATTTTCCTGATGGCATGTTTAAAATTTTAATGTCACAAAATTTTGATCTAGTTATATATTAGTCATTCGATTTTGGCAAAAGCAAAATAATAGAGCATTTTCCTGGGTATATCTTGGTTAACTACATTTAAGTACATGAATTCAGAAGTCCTACTTGAAGTTCAGGTTTATTTTTTTGTTTTCTTTTTCTATTTGTTTCCTTGTTTGTTTTGGTACAAGGTTTATGATCATTACTACAAGAAAGTGTAAATCATACACTGAAATTTATACAACATGAAATATCCTTCAGAGATATTTGTCCTTATCAGAAAAAGGACATAAAGCTTTAGTGGAGATAACTGTTTTCATATTTTGAACTATTTGACTAATTTTAAAAAGATTCATCTGTTGTTGTTCTCATTTCCCCATGCATAAGAGAGTTTCACTAAAGAAAAAAAAGTCCTGTCTAAAGTATCAAACTATTCATACTCTGCAATTTCACAATTTGTTGAAGCCGTTTCATTTATTTTTTTATTTTTTTATTTTTATCTCTTCAAGTTACCTATCAATCGCAATCCCCTCCCTACTACCCCCTCCGGTCCCAAACTTCCACCCTCTTCCCCCCCTCACACCACCCCATCCATTTCATTTTTTAAAGTTTAAGTTTCTCCTCACCCCCAGCAGCTCCCCTTTCAGTCGAACAAATGGCTCTTTCTCTTATAACAACAAATAAAATACAAAACAACAAAAATAATTAGGCTACGATTATGAAAATTATAAGGCTTAGCATACATTCCCAATGTTCAGTCCATATGTATTTGGTAACAGACTTTAACATTCTACTATGTATCTATCTCCATGAGTTTAAAGTTCTGTATCCAACCAAAGCTGTTTCATTTTAAGAGGATTAATTTTTGATAAAACTTGATAATATAACAAATACAGATAAATGCTTTGTAAAATATTGAAATAAAGAGGACATTGCAGTGCATATCTCTGAATTATGGACCTGGTAATTTGTATTGAAGAGATCATATATAAGTTTTGTGAGAGGGTTGGTATCCCCCATCATTCCACTGGAAGTCCTGCCAAGCTAGGAAGTGACCACATCTGTTTTCCTGTCCCGTACATCTAGGGGTCTCAGCTAGAGTCAACCCCATATCCTCTGAGGAGCACACCCTTTCACAGGTCTCCAGCTTGTTTCAGAGATGCTCCCCATCAATTTGCCCACACACATCTCACTCCTGCTCTCCACACACCTGCTCCCCACACTCATTCCCTTTCCCACACCCTCTCACACTCAATTCCTTCCTTTATCCTGTTCTGATGTCTATTCTATTTCCCTCTGAGTGAGATTCAAGCAATGTCCTTGTTACTTAGCTTCTTTGTGTCTGTGGATTGTAGGATGGTTATCCTGTACTATTCGCCTAATATTCACTTATAAGAGACTACATGCCATGTGTATGTCTCTGGGTCTGGGTTAGTTCACTCAGGATGGTATTTTTTAGTTCCATCCATTTGTCTGCAAATTTTATGATTTCCTTTTTTAATAGCTGAGTAGTATTCTATTATATAAATGTAACACACTTCTTTATCCATTCTTTTGTTGAGGAAATCTGAGTTGTTTCCAGTTTTTGGCTATTACACATAAAGTTGCGACGAACATAGGTAAGCCAATATCCTTGTGGTTTGAGCACATCTTGAGAGCATCTTTTCGTTATATGCCCAGGAGTGGTAAAGCTGGATCTTGACATGTAATTATTCTCAATTTTCTGAGATACTGCCAGAATGATTTCCAAAGTAATCATACAAGTTTGGACTCCATTGCTCCAGCAAAAAAAAAAGGAATGTTCAGCTTTTGTCAAATCCTTGCCAGTATTTGCTGTCACGTGAATTTTTCATCTTAGCCATTCTGACAGGTGTGAAATGGAATACCAGAGTTGTTTTGATTTGCATTTACCTGATGACTAAGGAAGGTGAAAATTTCTTTAAGTGTTTCTTGGTTCATAGAGATTCCTCTGTAGTGAATTCTAGGTTTAGCTCTGTATCCCTTTGTTGGATTGGATTATTTTGCTTATTGGTGTTTAATTTCTTGAGTTCTTATATATTCTGGATATATATATCTCAAATCCTTTGTAGGATGTGGGGTTGGTGAAGATCTTTCCCAATCTGTGGGCTGCCATTTTGTTCTATCGACATAGTCCTTTGCCTTACAGAAGCTTTTCAGTTTTATGAGGTCCCATTAATTAATTGTTGCTATTAGTACCTAAGTTGTTCTGTTCAGAAAGTTATCTCCTGTACCAATGAGTTCAAGGCTTTCCCCAACTTTCTTCTCAATTAGATTTAGTGTATCCATTTTATTTTGAGATCTTTGATCCACTTGGACTTGAGTTTGTGCAGGGAGATAAATATAGATCTATTTATATTCTTCTACATGTAGACATTCTGTTAGACCTGCACCATTTGATGAAGATGCTTTCCTTTTTCCATTGTATGGTTTTGGTTTCTTTGTCAAAAATCAAGTGTCCATAGGTGTGTGGGTTTATTTCTTGGTCTTCATTTCAATTCCATTAATCAGTCAGTAATGAGAGTTCTGTAGTACAACTTGAAGTAGAGGATGGTGATGACTCCAGAAGTTCTTGTATTGTACAGTAATATTTCAGTAATTCTGGTTTTTTTTTTCATAAGAAGTGAAAGATTATTCTTTCAAGGTTTGTAAAGAACTGTGTTTGTATTTTTGAAGGCACTTGCACTAAATCAATATATCCTTTTGGTAAGATGGCCTTTTTTAGTGTTAATTCTACTGATCCATGAGCACAGGTGATCTTCCTAACTTCTGATATTTTTTTTTCAATTCCTTTCTGCAGATACTTGAAGTTTTTTTTTTTTTTAAATAGGTCTTTCACTCACTTGGCTTGAGATTAACCAAGATATTTTATAGTATTTGTCGCTATTGGGAAGGGTCTTATTTCCCTATATTTAGTCTCAACACATTTATCTTCTTTCTAATGGGCTACTGATTTATTTTTAGTTAATTTTGTATTTAGCCACTTTGATGAAGATATTTATCAGCTGTCAGAGTTCTCTGGTTGAATTTTTGGGGTCCCTTGTGCATACTATTATATCATCTGAAAATAGATATTTTTTGACCTTTGACTTCTTCCTTTCCAAATTGTATCCTCTTGATCTCCATTAGTTCCCTAATTGCCCTAGCTAGAACTTCAACTGCTATACTGAAGAGATATGGAGAAAGTGGGCAAACTTGTCTTATCTCTCATTTTAGTGGAACTGTGCTGAGTTTCTTTCCATTTAATTTGGATATTGCATTGCTCTATATTGCCTTTATTATGTTTATGTGTGATCCTTGTATCCCTGATCTCTCCAAGACTTTTATCATAGAGGGGAGCTGGATTTTGTCAAAGGCTTTTGCTACATCTAATGAGATGATCATGTGATTTTTTTTTCTTTCAGTTGGTTTATACCATGGATTATGTTGATGGATTTTAGTATATTGAACCATCCCTGATTGGAAGCCTACTTGATAATTGTGGATTATGTTTTTGGACACCATCCCCCTCACACAAACTTCAACCTATAATTTACCCTGTCTAAAAGTTGTAAATTATGGCTGGTACATAAATAATGACTGGTGCAACTTGAGATCCACACCATTGGCTAGAACCACCTCCTAACACTATGAATGATACTCCATAAACAGAAACCTAGAATAATTATCATTGGAGAGGCCTCATTCAGCAGTGGATTAAAATAGATGCTGAAACACATAGCCAAACATTAGGCAGAGGTCAAGGAGTCTTGTTGAAATGTGAGAGGAAGAACAGATTGACCTGGAGGTGATAAGAACTCCACAAGAAGAAAGAAAGAGTCAAAAAACCCAGGACCCTGGGATCTTACAAAAATTGAAGTCACAACCAAAGAGAATGCATGGACTGTACCTAGACCCCCTACACATATGTAGTTGATAGGTAGCTTGGTGTTCTTGTAGATCTTCTTGAGAATAGGGTGAAGACTGACTATAACATGGACTCTGTTTCCTCTTTGTGGATCACTTTACCCTAGTTGGGTTGCCTTATCTGGCTTCAGAGGAAGAAAATTCATTTAGTCCTGATACAATTTGATAAGCTGGAGTGGGTTGGTGGGGCAGAGAATTCCGTTTTTCTAAGGAGAAGGGGAGGGAGGAAAAGGGAAAGAGGGTGGGAAGGTGGGACGAAGTAAAGAGAAGGGAACAGGCTGTAACTGGAATGTAAAATGAGTAAATAAATTATATGTATATATATATATATATATAATATATTTAAATTCTATACTATAGCTTATATATAAATATATATTCATACATATATAAATTATATATAAATATATAATATAATTTATATAATTATATATATTGTATTTATTACATATATTTTATAATTATATAATATATATTATATAATTATACATATAAAAATTTAAATGGGGATAAAATAAAAAGTAATTTTTAAAAAGATCATATATATTCCACTCAGTTGGAATACCTGAAAGTCAATGCCAACTATCTGTACTACTCAGTACTTTAGGCTTGTTAACAATGCCTTTACCTTTGGAGCTCTCTTTCTGGCTCTCTGTACTCTCTTTAGCTCTTATTTATAAGCACTAAGTCTCCATTTCTTACTTTATTTCCTTAACAAAATAAACTCTGTCCTATATTGTTTGTATATGCACTTTGGTATTTTATTGTCATCAGGTGAGGGTCCCTGTGCCTTATTTTCCAAACATCAAATGTACAAAACCTAGCCAAGACCAAGATGATTTAGAATTTGGGTTGGTATTTGGACACTAAGACATCGACTTATTTTTAATTACAAAATACAATATTTACTTGTTGTGAACGAATTCAGCAATTTGTCAAGATTTGTGGGGGTTAGAAAAGTTTTTTTTTAACAGAATTGTTTTTATTGATAAACAATATGAGCATTTCAAAGGCTCAATTAAAATCAATTACATAGTAGAGTGTTTCAGAAGATCAGCAGTAAATTACAGTTTTATGGCTCTACAAAATGGCAAAATCTATGAATGCTATTACACTCTCCTTTCTGTTTTACTACACATAGACAACAAACAAAGGTCACATTACACTGAAGAGGATTGATTCTGTAATGATAGGTCCAAAATTAGAACAAGTGTTCATCCTCAGACCCAGTTAAACCCAGTATAAATATGTCTGTATGGTTATCAAAAAATACAAGAAATTTGAAGCATATTAGCTCAAAGGGATTACTAATGAACCAACCACAATCACTTAAGTCAAAGAAGGATGAACATACATAGAAGCAAGTCACATAGACTGCAAGATTTATGAAATTCGGATTATGTTTTTGAGGTTCTTTGGATATTCTAACCCAAATTGACTAATGAATCCAGGTATTTGCTAAAATTTTAGTTGAAAACTAAAAATGGCACTTTTATGAGAGTACTGAGTGCCATTTAGATAGCTATACACATTCTGTAGTTCTTTAACCAGGACAATCTGTCTTCTTGATAATCATCCATTCTTTATTATAAAAAATTGAAGATATGATTATCTTTTTGAAAGTATAACACATTATTGTTATCTATAGTTACCCTACTGTGTACATTGAAGCTTCTTATTCTTAATATACTACAACTTAGAAGCCATTTGTCAGTCCTTCTTCATCCATTTCTCCTCACATTTATAATTTACAGTATCCTGTGTTGAAACATTAGAAGTCATAAATGAAAATATGCAAGTATTTTCTGAAGTGGATCGATGCTTCCATGTTTTTTCATGATATTTAGATCTCTTGTAAGATATTGAACCTGTGCATTTAAATTTTGTTTATTTCTTTTTTTTTTCCTTCTGGGAATTGAACCCATGACTACATGCATGCTAGGAAGTACTTTACCATAGACCTACATTTCAGAATTATTTAAGAACTTGTTGTGGTTTTTTATTTAAGAATTTCTTTATGGAGAGACTATTCTAAATATTTACTCACTGGTTTTTTTTTTTTTTTTTGATGTTGATACTGCTGATTTCTACACTACCTTGTGACAATTTTCAGTGTCTCCCCATATCCGATCTCAATTGTGCAAACTCTGGTTCCTAACTTAGGTTTTCCCATGCTGAAGGACTATAAATACTGCAAGCAAAGCCAAGTGCACCCTCTTTAGATGCCCTTCATCTATGCCAGTCTAAGGTGGAATAAAATTTGAGACAAAAAAAATATGGCGAGAGCTGTCCCTGCCTCTCACATGCTGCAGCACTTGGGAGATAACACACTACAGCTGATCCTGGATATGGCAGTTGTGTGGTGAGCCAGCTCTGAGGGCATGAGTGTGGGATGGTCACTCCTGCCTTTTGTCTGCTATGTGGTGGTATTGGGTAGGGAGAGATGCCCCCTCCCTTTTGCCCTCACTACCATTAGCTGACAGGAGATCTGGCCCAGATGGTGTCACAAGAGCAGGAGAGCTGTCCCTACCCCTCACATTCTGCAGCACTCAAGAGAGCAGGCCCTGTACCTTGATAGGATGGTACACTACAGCTGGTCCTCAATATGGGACTTCTGGGTGACCCAGTCCTAAGGGAGTGAGTGTGAGAGAGCCAGCCCTACCTTCAGTCTACTGTGTGGTGGTGTTGGCTAGGGAGAGATGGCCCCCTCCCTTTTTCCCTCACCACCATTTACCCACAGGAAATCTAGCCCAGATGGGGTCACAAGAGCAAGAAAGCTGTCCTTGCCCCTCACATTCTGTAGCATTCGGGAGAGCAGGCCCTGCAGTCTTCCATAGTAGAACTGGCCATGCAGGAAGTGGTGGTTGCCGGCCCAGAACCAGGGTTTTGTGTTGGCCCACACCAACATCTACCCCATGGATGAATTGCTGGAATGCAAAAAGAGGTCATTTCCACAACCCAGGACTGCAGGATCAGCATAATACAGGACAGCTGTGGCATACCTGAGAGGAGTTCCAGTGAAGTTCCATTACTGACAGGGGCATCATACTAGACCAAGGAATCATTATAATGAACATTCACAAGCAGAATGTCTGGACAAAGAGGAATATTGTGGGACATACAGAGATACACTACAGCTTCCACAATGAGCTGTTATTTTTTACGCTGGGACAGATTGAAAGGGTGGAGGGTGGGTATGGGAGGAGTTGGGAGACAGGAGGGAACTGGGTGCATGATGTAAAATTCACAAAATAAAAATCTCTTCAATTAAAAAAAAGAATTGGCTATATTAATCTTGCTTTATTTAACATGTTGAAACACACACACAGACACACACACACACACACACACACACACACACACACACACATATATATATGATGTTAAATGAAAGCCAGATTCACCACATTTTCAGAAATACTTTGTGCATCTTCTTCAGACCCTGGAAAACACTGGTGAAGTCACTAGCCTATCTAGCAAGTAGTAGTCTTCCTACCATCTCATTTTAGCCTCTTTCTGTGCCTCTCTCACTTGTCATATAGCAGTACCCACCTAATTTAATCTTTGAAATATCCAATACAAGCTTAGTATTTTAAAAATGTACAGTGTACAGCTGGACATTGTGGTGCATACCTTTAATCCCAGCATCTGGAAGGTAGAGACAGGCAGCTCTCTGTGAGTTCAAGGCCAGTTTGGCCTACAAAATGAGTCCAGTACAGCCTGGGATATTACACAGAAAAGCTGTGTCTTGAAAAAAAAAACAAACAAATGACAACAACAACAACAACAACAAAATATTGTACAGTGAATATTGGAGTAAAAGTACATACTTTGCTTATGATGTTCAGAGAGGGTTTAAAAATCTCATTCTGAATGAGTGTACTTGGCTTCAAATTTAATTTTAAATTCAAGAGAGCCATATTATATTTATTCTTAATTTTGAGAGGTAAGATTAATCCTAATTACATTTAATTCAATTTATAGTAACTTTACATTGAAAATAACACAGACTGCTTGTTAGAAAATAATTTAGAATTTTTTCACATAACCAATATTTTTTCAGGTTTTTAAAAACTCCTGTTGAATTTAATGGAGTTTATTTTAAATGAGCTTCTTCCAAGTAATATTAGAATTTGATTTCCATCTTAATAAGGTGTGCAGCAGGGCCTATAGTGGGATTTCAGACAGCATGGGGAATTCAGGAGGGATCAGACAAGGTTGCCAGCTAATGGCAGGGTTATACCCAGGGGATATACAATAATTAATTTGGATTCTGAAAAGAAGCAAACCACTAGCATAAATTGGAATAAAGTAGTTGTGCTTATAATTAGATATTTTATTATTCTAGTCTCTCAAAATAAGTAGACCTAATCTTCATTCTGAAAGGCTCCTCTGCTTCTGCATATAGTTGACTTAATAAGCCATGTATGTGTGACATTTTCTTGCCAAACTGTTAGTATTTAGAGACATCTACTTCAAAATCTAATTGTTTAATAAAAATTTGTTTAGTTCATTTGATTTAGTTTGTTATTTTCTTGATGTGGTTAATGGATGATGTAATTCATTTTCCCACACTTCCTTAACTGTACTCACCTCAAGAGTAGAGATTTTACTGTTAGTCATACTCTGGACCTCATGAACCTAAAGGTAAACCAGAATGAATAAGAATGAGTAATGAATATTGTAGAACAAATCTTGCATCAGAAATAAATTGATGGCTTCCATTTTCCTAGTAGAGGTGCCTTGTCTTGCCTCAATGGAAGAGGATGCAATTAGTCCTGATGCTGTTTGATGTGCCAGAGTTGATTTGTACCTGATGGGGGCATAAGGAGGAAGTGGGTGAGAGCACAGGACTGAGAGGAGAGGAGGAAGAGGGTTGTCATTGGGATATAGAAAATAAACAAATAAGTTAATAAACATAAAGAAGGTGAGAAAATTTCAAAAAGAGAAAGATAAAGAAAAAGAGAAAGAAAGAAAGAACATTCCTGAGTGTTCTCTTATTTTTTTGTGATTCTTTTTCTATATGTATGTATTTCTAAAAGTGGACTTGAGTATTCATGGATATATGTGTGTTTATATTACAATTGAATGTTTAGATACATATATTTTTGTGTGACCTAATTTTTGCTCAAGAACAATTTAGTAATAAGAATAAAGCGAAGAAATTCTTATTTATAGTTGATTTGATGTTTGATGCAGCATTTGAACAGTCTGAAATATTTAAATATTGGAAAATAATTGCTCGTTATTTATAAATGTGAAAATTAATTGTTTTTATTTCAAAATACCACTCATGTTCTCTAGTGATCATAATGGCTAGTCAGGAGCAGTGGTTGCTTACCATGATCATTGTGTATCCAAAGACTCTGAGCATGGTAAAAGAAACAGCTGTGCAAGTGCTAAATATCATCAGGAACTCTAAGAGTTGTGTGAGCAAAAATCTTTGTAATTAGGAGGAGAGTCAGAATAGCCATGGTTAAGGTAGGGACTCATACTCTGATTTTTGAGTCAGTCTTGAGGATCTTAGATGCTACATTCCAGAAACCCATATCTGTGATGCTTGGTAGATCAGACTTCACATCTGGGCTTATATGTTTCAATTCTGTGACAAATATCTCCTTCATAGATAACAACAGGTCCAAGGATCATGGGAGGGATTTCTAAGTTGATCACTCACTATGGTTAATTAACCATAGTTAATCACAATTAATCATGATTGAAGATATTTGTAGTTCAACTTGTCTTAAATTTTGATTAAATTATGATCTTAAAAATAATTATTTTTAGCTTAACTTATCTTAATTATGATTAAAGATTAATAGAGTACTCCATAGGGAACAAGCACAAGCAGGTAAGAAACACTGAATACCCCAAAGGAGAAGTTGTTTATTTAAAATGTTTCATAATTTAATTTTTATTAAATGGTTGTTAATTCCTATGATGACAGGGAACATAAAACTGCTGAGCTGAGGTGAGTCTAGGTACCAAGTAAGTACAAATTCTCAAGCAGGGAGCCAAAGTGTTTTCAAATTATTCACACAAAAACAATCTTTTGCCCAATTATTATTTTCCTAATTATGCATAGGTTTAGAATAAATACATGTAGTGTCTGAAATGTGAATAGATTCTCACTTATTAAAAGTAGAAAATAAGCAAAGAGACATGCACTAACATAGAAAAATGAACACAAGGAGGTAGTTGTGATACCAAAAGATCAAAGAATCAATAAAATCACTGCTTGTAGTCTTTATTAAGAGGTTATTTTGTTTTACTTATAATTAAATATTATAATATTCATGTATTTCTCACTAATTAATATTGCTTATAGTGAAAATGATGTTTCAAATCTAATTGCTTTTGTATTATGTTGTTAATAATGATGACTGATGGAAAAAAGTTATGATGTAGATCAGAGGTTCTGTTACTTACAAGTCCCATCGAATTCAGGATGACAACTACTTTGTTTAAGGCCCGATATTATATTTAAAGAATAAATAAATGTGTTTGTCATCGATCTTTTCAATGATAAGGAAACACATGCTGACATGTTAGCACGTCATTAAAAAATTGATCAATTGAGAAGGATCCATGATGGTGGCAGCCTTCACTGATGGATTTTGAACTTGGGGAAAACAGCCATTAAGACACTGTGCAATAATATGAGTGACTCGACCCCCCTGAGTCTCACCCAGCTACCCAGGGACCATTATAAGTCCCTGGGCAGGACTCTCCTCCCCTCTCTTGGACACGCAAGGAAGCTGCTGAATCCGGGAATTGGTAACCCCCACCAGGAGAGACGCCGGGTAAGATCCACTCTAATACCCAGTGGGCAGATTTGAACCCCACGCAGGGTTACTCACCAGCTGACTGGCCCCCCAGATCCCTCCCACGCAGGCATTCTGGCTATTTAGCGAAAGGTTGCGGACCATGGGAGTGCCATACACTCGTAGCAGGGCCACAGTGGCAGGGCATGCAGCAGCTGATGGTTCCACCACCTGTCAACCCAGCGGTCAGTGAGTCCACAGTGGCATTTTGGAAAGTCCAGGCATATTTGTGCCCCCCACCCAGAGGAGAGAGGAGAGTAAGACATGCATACAGGCCTCTCTATTGGATTTACAGTCACTGGGAAAAAATGCTGCAGCGGAAATGAGCAGCAGGATACTTACACAGCAGCTTGACTGCTGTGTACTGGAACTTGGAAGACAGTGGCCCCATTTGCCACTATCCAAGGCCAGCTCCATACCCACATAGGCAGAGCTGTGAGAGTGGCAGAAAAGGCAGCAAGGTTGGAAGGCAGATTTTTCCACCACAGGGTCCAAGCCCTGGGCAAATTATGGGGTAATAATTATTAGACTCTTTTGCTAGTGCTGGCCCTTCCGGCAGGAAACCAGAGCTTAAGCATATATAGCTCCACCCCTGGATTGGTGAGATTTCGACCTGGGGGACACTGCTGAGTGACTCATCTTAAGGGCATGGAGTTGGGTCCTTTCAAGACTCCAGCAGGCGGCCTCAACCCCCAAACATGGGACCTCCCGAGTCCACAGAATCTGTGCCTGGACACACAGGACTTACCACCAGAACCACTGCAGGCTAAACACTCAGTGTGTATCATAGAGAGCCCTGACTTGGGAGCAGTGAAACAGCCATTCCTCATTGCCTGGGAATAGGCTGCGTCAGCTCACAGTGCTTCTGGCTATTAGGTGGACATTGACCCTGAGAAACCCCTGTGAACAGCCAGAGAGGACCCAAAACATGGTCTGACACATAAGCTGCAGGGGAGCTACAACCACATCCAACAGCCTGAGGCCTGCCAACCTGCACTGTCATCTATATGAAGACCAGTTGGGTCCCAGGAACCTACAGGAACACATCACCATCACAACCCCTCACCTGAGTCCCAAATTGGGACAAAACAGGAAGAGGTGAGCTCTCGGAGACACAGTGAGAACCTCCACACAAGGCCCCATTTAGCCAGTGGAAAGCGACAGATCACCAAGCAATATGACTGCTACATCAAAGCACCCCCTTTGGCTACAATCCCAGAAGACAACAAGAACAAACAGCTAAGAACAATCAAATGGCAAAAGGACAGCAAAAAAGCAGAATCAATAAAAGCCAGGGAATTATGACCCCAACAAAATGCAGCGATGCTAGTACGGCAATTCCTGACCACTTCACCACAACTGAAATACATGAAAATGACCACAACTCTACAGTCTAGAAAGTTAAAGAGTCCTTTCAAGAAGAACTGAAATTTATGAAGGAATTCAAACAGTCCACAATTTTATAAGTGAAGGCAACGGATAATACCATTAGAGAGCTCCAAGCCAAAGTGGCTCAAATTGAACAGGAAAGAGACAAGTCAATGAAAGATTTAAAAGAGATGAAAGATTTCCAGACAAAGACAAGCAAATTGGAGCAGGAAATAAACAAAATGACTGAAATATTTCAAGACATGAAACTGGAAATGGAAGCAATTAAGAAAACACAGTCAGAGTTAAGAGTGGAAATGGAGAATCAAGGGAAGAGAATAGGAACTACAGACATGAGTATCAAAAATAGGATACAAGAGATGGAAGACAGAATCTCAGGCATGGAAGATTCAATGGAAGAAATCATTACACCATCCAAAGAAAATGAAAAAGCTAAAAAAGTCCTCACCCATGACATCCAAGAAATCAAGGACTCAAGGAAAAGATGGAACCTGAGAAATATAGACATAGAGGAAAGAGAAGACTCCCGACTCCAAGATCCAGGAAATATTTTCAACAAAATCATAGAAGAAAAATTCCCAAACCCAAAGAAAGAGATGCCAAAAAAAAAAAAAATCCAAGAGGCTTACAGAACACCAAACAGAATAGATCAGAAAAGAAACTCCTCTCACCACATAATAATTGAAACCCCAAATGTACAGAAAAAAAGAAAGAATATTAAAAGACATAAGAGAAAAAGGTCAAGTAACGTATAATGGCAGACCCATCACAGTTACACCTGACTTCTCCTCAGAAACTCTAAGCTAGAAGGGCCTGGATGTATGTTTTACAGGTTCTGAGAGAACAATAGGTGCCCAGCCAGACTACTATAGCCAGCAAAACTCTCTATCAAAATAGATGGAAAAAACAAGATATTCCATGACAAAATCAAATTTAAGCAATATCTACCCACAAATACAGCCCTGAGAAGAAAAATACACCCAAGAATAACAGAGGAAATAGAAAACTCCACGGCAACTAAACCACAAGAAACACAGGACCATAACCTATACCAAAATAATGGGAAATAAAAACACCTGGAAACTAATATCCATAAACATCAATGGATTCAACTCCCCAATAAAAGGGCACAAGCTTGCACACTGGATCCGTAAAAAGGACCCATCATTTTGCTGCTTACAAGAAACACATCCTACTAACAAAGATAGGCACTATCTTAGAGTAAAGGGCTGGGAAAAGTTTTTCCAAGCAAATGGTCCCAGGAAGCAAGCTGGAGTATCCTCCTAATATCAAGCTAAGGGTACTTCCAACTGAAGTTAATAAAAAAAAAGACAGAGAGGGGCATTACAAATTCGTTAAAGGAAATATTCATCACGAGGACATCTCAATATTGAACATCTATGCCCCAAACACAAAGGAACTTACATTTGTAAAAGAAAATCTCCTAAAACTTAAATAGCACATGGATCCCGACACATTAGTAGTGGGAGATTTCAACACCCCACTCAAAACAATGGAGAGATCATCAAGACAGAAAACAGAGAAATAATGAGCCTAACAGAGCTCTTGAACCAAATGGACTTAGCAGATATCTACAGAACATTTCACCCAAACACGAAAGAATACTCCTTCTTCTCAGCACCGCAAAGAACCTTCTCAAAAATCGACCATAAAGTCGTACACAAAGATAGCCTCAACAGATACAAGAAAATTGAAATAACCCCTTGTATCTTATCAGACCACCATGGAATAAAGCTGGATTTCAACAGCAAAAGAATCAAGAGAAAGCCTACACACACATGACAACTGAACAACTCTTTATTAGAAGACTACTGGGTCAGGGAAGAAATAAAGAAGGAAATCAAAGACTTCTTAAAAACCAATGAAAATGAAGGCACAACATATCCAAATCTACAGGACACAATGAAAACTGTGCTATGAATAAAATTCATAGCACTAAGTGCCTTCAAAAAGAAAATTGTGACAGTGCATATTAGCAAATTAAGAGCCAAACTGGATGAATTGGAAAAAAAGAAGCAAATGCTCCCAAGAGGAGCAGAAGGCAGGAAATCATCAAACTTAGGGCTGAAATCAACAACTTAGTAACAAAAAGAATGATACAAGGAAGCAATGAAACCAAGAGTTGGTTCTTCCTTGAAATCAACAAAATAGACAAACCCTTAGCCAAGTTAATTAAAAGACAGAGGGGAAAAACCCTAACCAACAAAATCAGAAATGAAAAGGGATAAATAACAACAGACATTGAGGAAATCTAGAGAATATTTAGGTCCTACTTTAGAAAACTATACTCCACCTAATATGAAAACTTAAGCAAAATGGACATTTTTTTCTTGATAGATTCCACCTACGGAAGCTAAATCAAGATCAGGTTAACATATTAAACAGCCCTATAACCCCTAGGAAAATAGAAACAGTTATTAAAAATCTCCCAACCAAAAAAAGCCCAGAGCCAGATGGTTTCAGAACAGAATTCTATCAGACCTACAAAGAAGAGCTAATACCAATACTCATCAAACTCTTTCACAAAATAGAATCAGAAAACACTGCCAAACTCATTCTATGAGGCCACAGTTACCCTGATTCCTAACCCACAGAAAGACCAAACAAAGAGAGAGAACTTCAGACAAATCTCCCGCATGAACGTAGATGCAAAAATACTTAATAAAATTCTAGCAAACCAAATCCAAGAACAAATCAAAGTATCATATATCATGATCAAGTAGGATTCATCCCAGGAGTACAGAGATGGTTCAACATATGAAAATCCATCAATGTAATTCACCACATAAACAAGATGAAAGAAAAAAAAACACATGATTATCTCACTAGATGCTGAAAAAGCCTTTGACAAAATCCATCACCCCTTCATGCTAAAAGTTCTGGAGAGAACGGGCATTCAAGGACCATATCTGGAAATAATAAAGGCAATATACAGCAAGCCAGTACCCAACATCAAAGTAAATGCAGAGAAACTTGAAGCATTTCCTCTAAACTCAGGGACAAGACAAGGATGTGCACTTTCACCATATCTCTTCAATATAGTACTTGAAGTTCTTGCTAGAGCAATACGACAAATAAAGGAGCTCAAGGGGTTAAAAACTAGAAAAAAACTGGAAATGAAGAAGTCAAATTATTCCTATTTGCAGACGATATGATAGTATACATAAGTGACCCCCAAAATACCACCAGAGAACACTTACAGCTGATAAAAACCTTCAGCAAGGTGACAGGATACAAAATTAATTCAAAAAAATCAGAAGCCCTTCTTTATACAACAAATAAATGGGCTGAGAAAGAAATAAGGGAAACAACCCCCTTAACAATAGCCACAAACAATATAAAATACCTGGGGGTAACTCTAACCAAGCAAGTAAAGGACCTATACAACAAGAACTTCAAGCCCTTGAAGAAAGAAATTGAAGAGGCCTTTGAAAGATGGAAAGATCTCCCATGCTCATGAATAGGTAGGATCAATATAATAAAAATAGCCATCCTACAAAAAGCAACATACAGATTCAATGCAGTTCCCATCAAAGTACCAACACAATTATTTATAGAGCTTAAAAAGCTATTCTCAATTTCATATGGAACAACAAAAAACGAGAATAGCTAAATCAATCCTGTACAATAATAAAACATCTGGAGGTATCACCATCCCAGATTTCAAGCTGTATTACAGAGCAATAGTAATAAAAACAGCATGGAACTCATATAGAAAGAGACCAGTGGATCAATGGAGTCAAATTGAAGACCCAGAAATGAACCCATACACCTATGTTCACCTAATCTTTGACAAAGAAGCCAAAACTTCAAAATGGAAAAAGGACAGCATCTTCAACAAATGGTGCTGGTCCAACTGGATGTCCATTTTTAAAAGATTGAAATTAGACCCATACTTATCACCTGTACAAAACTTAAGTACACTGGATTAAGACCTTAACATAAGCCCGGTCACACTAAATCTACTAGAAGAAAAAGTGGGAAAAAAAACCTCGAAATTTTTGGCACAGGTGACAACTTTCTGAACAGAAGACCAACAGCTCAGGACCTAAGAACAACAATGAATATATGGGACCTCATGAAACTGAAAAGCTTCTGTAAGGCAAAAGACAGTGTAATTGGAACAAAAGGCAGCCTACAGATTGAGAAAAACCCACATCTCACAAAGGGCTAATATCCAAAATTTACAAAGACATGAAGAAATTAAATGCCAAGAAACCAAATAATCCAATTAAAAAATGGGAGAATGTGCTAAACAGAGAATTCATAAAGGAGGAATTCCTAAAAACCAAGAGACACTTGAAGAAATGTCCAGCATCCTTAATCATCAGAGAAATGCAACTCAAGATGACTCTAAGATTCCATCTCACACCTGTCAGAATGGCTAAGATCAACCTCAAATGACAGCACATTCTGGCAAGGGTGTGGAGAAAGGGGAACCCTCCTCCATTGCTGGTGGGAGTGTAGGCTTGTGCAACTACTATGGAGGTTAGTCTGGCGATATCTTAGAAAACTTGGAATAGATCTGCCTCGGAACCCAGCCATACCACTCCTGGGTATACATCCAATTGTCTCCTCACAGAATCACAAGTAAGTTGCCTCATCTATGTTCATAGCAGTCTTATTTGTAATAACTAGAAACTGGAAACAACCCAGATGTCCCTCAACTGAAGAATGGATTAAAAAATCTATGGTACATAGGACAGTCTTTCCCAGGGACATTTAATAGTCCCTGGGTCTCTGGGTGAAACCCAGTGGGTTTGTGCCACTCAGGTTATTGCCCAGAGTCTTATAACTCTGTGGTATTATAGCTGCTTTCCCCATGTTCAAAAGCCTGTGAGGGCCACCACCATCTTGGGTCCCCCTCTGGGAGCCTCTTTTTAAAAGAAACATAATGACTAAAATGTTTATCTTATAGATGGCTATGGCATGCATCCACTGGTTCCCATTCCAGTGGTTTGAAAGAGGTAGTATAATCAACTTTACCATCTATCCCCTTGAGCCTCACACTTTGAGGCAGCATTTCCATCTTCTGAGAAGGCTGTTGGGACACTTGCTAATATCTACAGTGAGTAAAGCAGAGGCTGTTTTACATAAAACTACATCAGCCCAACTCTATGTGACACAACAGTGTTGCTGATGAAGAAAAAGAAAGCAAAATAGTAGGATCATGGTGGTGGTGATTGTGTATGTGTGTGTGTGTGTGTGTGTGTGTGTGTGTGTGTGTGTGTGTGTGT
>CAJQZJ010032546.1:4991199-5044234 GCA_907164525.1 Lophiomys imhausi
TGTGTGTGTGTGTGTGTGTGTGTGTGTGTGTGTGTGTGTGTGTGTGTATGTGTGTGTGTGTGTGTGTGTGTGTACACCAAGTAGTGGCCACATTAACATATGCTACCTGTACAGAGGGTGCATTCCAGGGTTGAGGTTGATTTAGGAAGTGATCAGGATTATTAGTCTGCAACAAAATTTATCAGTTTTCTTCAGAATCCAAAATAATTCTAAGAATCTCATTGCTTCCTATACTCTTGGTAGTATTAGTGATCTCCCTTCTGGTAACTTACTGTATAAAATGGGTATTTAAAAAATGCTTTGTACCTCTAGATATCAAGCAATAAGTACTTTCTATAAGTTCAAAAATACTGAAAAATGAATAAATAAAAAATATTACCAAATCACTGCAAATTCCCAAAAAGGTAGATGTTGGAACTAGGTACTTATAATTTAAAGACACATAGTCAAAACTTTTGCTTATTTGAAAATCATTGACAGTAAATGAACTTATTTCTAAATCTCAAGGCAAGTGTTTATGGCTCCTTTCTTATCTTTTGTTTCATCTCAAGGATAGATGTATTTAACAATTCCAGTGTACCAAAAACTGATGATTCTGTATGTCATATCAGAGATATCAAAGAAAACTCATAAAATGTTAATAAGATTTGCTTTGGGTTTAATTTCTATCTTCTCATAGCCATGATATATGACTATGAAGAGAATAGGCATAGGCCTTTTCTGTGTTGCTAATTTTTCTTACAGGGATAAAAATACCAGTGATGGAACACGTGTAATAAACAGCTGCTCAAATTCAAAGGAGTGCTAAACCAGGTCACACCAATGTGCACGATAATAAGCCTCCTAAAAAGGTATCTGTGGCTTGGAGTGGAACAAGAAGATATTTAATGTTTCCTTCTCAGCATGGGATTATTGCTAACTCTTTCCTGCTTTGTATTTTTCTTCCAATAGGATAAAATATGCAAATAAACTTTTTAATTGTTCATGAGAACTCATTAAATTCCCATTTTATGATGAGATTTCATTCTTTTAATCAGCAGTTGTTTGGAACCTAATAGAAAAATGAAAGAATCAGTGTTAGCACACTGTGTATGGATCTTCCTTTGGTTTTATAATTGAACAGGAAGGAAATTTTAAACTGAAGAGATTGCAGAATTTAATTTAAGAAACCATATTTCTCTTGCATGTAATAAGAATTTAAAGTGGTTTCTTATATCAAATATATACCATCTGACCTCTGCTATTTGGTACACATTCTGACTCTGAAAAGTGCCAGATATGCATCCACATAATCATACCATTCTTTTTCCCTTCTTCCTAGGAACAAATGTAAATTCTTGGTTGAAATAAGGGCAGAATGAGTAAAGAATGTAATTCACAAAACTGTTTGTATTTAGATTAAAGGGCATGTTTTTCAGTTGAACTACAAATTCATGAATAATGAATATCTGGCAAAACAAAATACTGAATTTTGGTCCAGTACAAGTCCCTTCATAGAATATGAAGGAATCGATTAGTGATAAAGTCATTATAGTGTTTACTTCCTTTACATGTTTCAATACCCAAGACACAAGGCTATTAAATCAACTGCCTATGTTTGGACAGTAGAAAATAGAAAGGAAATTATTTATTTAAGGAGACCTCCATCTGCTAAAATTCACAGAATCTACACAATCATAGTTGTTCTTAAAAAATAAGCATAACTTTATGAGCAGAATTGCCATTATATCATTCCAATTTTACCAGTGTTTTAAAAATACAAAGATTATAATTATTATATGAATTAATAAGTTCATATGGCTTTACATAGCTAAACCATATGTCTACTGTCAGTACAAAAATCTTAAAGTGTTTTTAGAAGTGGTCGAATACAAAGAAAATTCGTGGTGTTTTCAAAAGTATTGCTAATGATTGATTTGTTTATGAAAGAGAAATGTGGGAAGATTTTTCTTTAAAATAAAGGTTGAAATGAATTTTAGTTCTTCTCTAATTTAGAAAATAATGTATATTAACACAGTGTCACAGTTACTTTTCTATTGTTGTGATAAAATACCATAACCAAAGCAATTTGTAAAATAAAGTCATTAATGTTGCTTATAGTTGCAGAGCGATAGAGTCCAAAATGACAGAGCAAAGGAACAAGGGAGAGCTGACATCTTGTTTTACAACCATGGGGCAGAGAGAGAGAGTGTGAGAGAGAGAAACAAAAGAGAAAGAACTAACTGTGAGTCCCTACACTCTTTTAAAACCTCAAAGCCCCCAGTGACACGCATTACTAACAAAGATGCACTTCCTAATTCTTCACAAACAGTTACAAAAAGTACTAAAATATATGAGACTATATGGACACCATTGTCATTCAAACCAGCACATGTACCAAGGCTAGTCACAATCTGACTTCACAGAAAAGAACACAGATCTTTAGGGTCAGGCACTGAGGGTCCAAAATGAATAAACATATGGTATTTTTCCTAGTTTTAGGCAAGAAAGTATATAATTGATAAGTGAGCCATAGTTTCCCCAGTATGGTACTGAAAGAACCGGGGGAGGGAAGTCCCTCTCCCGACTCCTGACACTCAGGATATCACAGCCACCCAAAAACTCGCAAGAGACCTTCTTGATGCAATCGCAAGAGGTTTATTTCGGGGGGGGGGGTGATCAGTGCACTGAGGATCCCACTCATATCCCACACAGGGGTAGAGGAGCCGCGACGCCAATTTGGAGGAGAGTAGAGTATTTAAGTCACAGCCCAAGGGGGTGAGGGGAAATAGAAGTGGAAAATACCAGCCCATTGTTTACCACAACCCAAGGGGGTGAGGGGAAATAAAGGTGGAAAGTACCAGTCCATTAGTTAGTCAGCAGGAAACATCCTATACTTGTACCACAACCCAAGGTGGTGAGGGGAAATACAGGTGGAATGTACCAGCCCATTAGTTGTCAGCAGGAAGCATCCTATACTTGTTTTTCTCAGGAATGAATTTAATCTTACTTTACTATCGGCTTTGTGGTTAGTTAGTTCCTAGAACATGGCTGGCCTGGCTCCACTGCCTGCCATGGGGGTCTCTAAAATTTTTATTCCTCTCAGTACAATATACACCAGTTTATCATGTCTAATATTCAAGGAGAATATTGTTATAACATGGAAGAACGAATGGAAATTGTGTTTCTCTCTTCTAATGTGAGCTTGTCATGTTGGTATCTGTCTTTCTTTCTTTCTTTCTCTTTCTTTCTTTCTTTCTCTTTCTTTCTTTCTTTCTTTCTTTCTTTCTTTCTTTCTTTCTTTCTTTCTTTCTTCTTTCCTCCTCATCTTTCTCCTCCTCCTCCTCCTTCTCTTTCTCTCTCTCTCTCTCTCTATCTATCTATCTATCTCTCTCTCTCTCTCATTCATTCTAAATGTGTGTCTAGATATCATTGCATTATGTCCAGGGGACATTTTATCCCTGGTGATAGAGTTTGATTTTGTGTTTGTTGTTTTCTACCTATTCTTTCTCCCCTACAGTTTTGATTGATTCCTTTGTTCCTTGGGAAAAACAGGTTTATTTTCTATTGAAAATAGTTTAAAGCTTTAATTATAAGGGCAAGAAAAAATTCAGTAGTTATAGCTACTGTTCCCCTTAGGGACTTGCACAAGTGGAAACATTTTTCATCTGTAGTCATTGTCCTCTCAACACCTAAACCTGTGAAAGCATACTATCTGTAGCTGTTTTTCTCACCAATAGTTGCACCTGTGGAGGCATCTTTTACCTGATGATATTGTCCTTAAAACATGTATACCTGTGGAGGTATCTTCTCTGTCTAGCTGTTGTATTACTCAAAATCTTCACCTGTGGAGGTATTCTCAGTCTGGGGCTGTTTATCTTAGAAACCAGTTGTTTGGCCTTTGCACAGGAGTATAACCACTTTTCTGTGTAGTCATTTCAGATTAAGTGGTTGATGTCAATACAATTTCTTAAGCATTATGTACTACATTACTTCATTATATAACATTGGAAGCTTTCAAAATGCCTGCATGAGTTTAAGTGGATTAGTCTGAAGAAGATAGTAGATCCTAAGATTTGGGCTACCCCTGATGATAAGTGAGTAGAAATAACAACAATTTTATATTTGTAAGAAAACCAAAACTTTTTAAATTCACTAGACTTTGGAGTAATTTACTACACAAAAACATGTAAGAACATAAAATGACCAAAGTAAAATAACTACATTAGAACTTGCCATACATTCCCTGCTTTGGATATCTATGCAAATGAATTTGGCAGATAAATGCAAAATGAGATATGAAACATAAAGCTAAATAATTTTTTTGGTGATGAGGTTGTGACTATTTACTGGTTAGGATATGAATGTAATATTAATCAATATTTTAGTAGTGTTGAACCATAAACCCACAGCATAAATAAAACTGTTATAGTTAGCAGATGAATTAGAAAATTAACTAAAGTAGAATTGAAAATAATACCCAGGAAATTTAATTAAAAAGGAATAAAAGAGCCAAAACCTTTTCAAGGTTTCTTCTCTTTGAATTATTTCTCTGAATATGAGTTCACGGATTTTTTTTCCTACATGTTTAAGTAAATGGATAGATTCTGTATTAGTTTCTTTTCTGTTTCTGTGAGAAATAACATGAAAAATTTAGCTGAAATTAAATATGATTTATTTTGATTTGTACTTTGCGGGAAATACACTCCATCAGTGTATGAAAGGCACAGCAGTATTGGTATTTGACTAGACCTGCACTTTAGGGAGCAAGGAAAGAAGAGAAAGTGAACCTTGGCTATAAACTAAGTTCAGTGACCATTCAGTAGGGAGTTTTTCCATTTGCATCAGTTGATGGGCTCTTAGTTGTTTCTGTTTTTGTAAATTAGCATTAAACCTTTGTGGTCTGATAGGATATGGGGGTTCATTTCGATTTTCTTGTGTAAGTTGACAACTTCTTTGTGACCTAATATGTAGTCAATTTTGGAGAAAGTTCCATGAGGTGATGAGAATAATAAATACACTTTTGTGTTCATGTGAAGACTTTTGTAGTGGTCCATTATGCTCATTTCTCTGTTTTGTTTTTATATGAATGACCTAATTGGGTGACAGTGAAGTATGTACATCTCCACTATTAATGTGTGGGCTTTGAGGATGTCTCCTTTAAGCTTTAGTAGCATTCTATTTATAAATGTAGATGCCCTTGCATTTGAGGCATGAATGTTAAATATTGAAATATCATCTTGTTAGATTTTTCCTTTGATGAGTATTTAGTATCCTTCAATATCTCTTTTGACTAATTTTGGTTTGGAATCTATTTTGTTAGATACTAGAATAACTATACCAGCTTGCTTCTTGGGTCCATATGCTTGGGAATGTTTTTCCAAAACCTTACTCTGAGTTGATGTCTATCTTTGATGTTGAAGTGTGTTTCTTGAATGCAGAAGCGTGTTTTCTTAGCCATTCTATTAGCCTATGTCTTTTTATTGGGTAATTGAGTGCATCAATATTAGATGATATTAATGCCCAATGATTGTTAATTTCTGTTAATTTGGTGGTGGTTGTGATAGTGGTGTGTGTGTGTGTGTGTGTGTGTGTGTGTGTGTGTGTGTGTGTGTCCATTCTATCCTCCTTTTGGTTGACTAGTGTGAAATTATTTATTTCCTGTATTTTCATAGATAAGGTTAACTTCCTTGAATTGGAGTTTTCCTTCTACTATCTTGTGTAGGGGTAGATTTGTGAACAGATATTTTTTAAATATGACTTTTTTTGTAACTATGACAAAGTATAGTAGTCTCGGCTAGGATCTATAGTCATTTTTAAAAATATATTTATTTATTACTTCTGGTTACATCTCCATTACAGTGTCCTCTTTCCACCCCTCCCACTGCCACCCTCCCACTCTCTACCCCCTATCCCTTCCATCACGCTCCTCTGGAGTGGAGTGTCTCTACATAACAGTCCTCCACCCCAGTTCAGCAGTCAGATGAGGGCCAAGAGCCTCCTCGTGCACTGGGGGCCTACAAGGCAGCACCACTAGGGTAAAGTGTCTCATTGACAGGGAAAAAAAATCTGTGTTCATGTTCCTTTTGGTGCATTCCTTGCAGTATAGTTATCCTGTACTATATGGCTAAAATCTGACTATAAGTGAATACATGCCATGTGCAGCCTTCTGGGTCTGGGTTAGCTCACTCCAGATGAGATTCTCTAGTCACATCCACTTGGCTGCAGATTGCATGATTTTGTTGTTTCTGATAGCTGAGTAGTATTCCATTATGTAGATGCACCACAGGTTTTTAATTCATTCTTCGGTTGAGGGATATTGGGGTTGTTTCCAGTTTCTAGCTATTACAAATAAGGCTGTTATGAACATAGATGAGGAAACTTCCTTGTGATTTAGTAAGGAATCATTTGGATGTACACCTGGAAGTGGTATGACTGGGTCCCGAGGCAGAGGTATTCTAAGTTTTCTAAGATATCCCCAGACTGACCTCTATAGTGGTTGCACAAGTCTGCACTCCCACCAGCAATGGAGGAGAGTTCCCTTTTCTCCACAACCTCGCCAGCATGTGCTGTCATTTGAGTTTTTGATCTTAGCCATTTTGACAGATGTGAGATGGAATCTCAGAGTCGTCTTGAGAGAGAGGTTGCATTTCTCTGATGATTAAGAATGCTGAGCATTTCTTCAAGTGTCTCTCAGCTATTAGGGATTCCTCTTTTGTGAATTCTCTGTTTAGCTCTGTTCCCCATTTTTGGATGAAATTAATTGGTTTCTTGGCATTTAATTTCTTGAGTTCTTTGTAAATTATGGATATTAGCCATCTGTCAGATGTGGGTTTGGTGAAGATTTTTTTCCCAATTTGTAGGCTACCATTTTGTTCCAATGACAGTGTGTTTTGCCTTACAGAAAATTTTCAGTTTTAAGAGGTCCCATTTTTTGATTGTTTGTCTTAGATACTTCACTGTTGGTGTTCTGTTCAGGAAGTTGTCAACTGTGCCAATGAGGTCAAGGGTTTTCCCTACTTTCTCTTCTAGTAGATTTAGTGTGTCCAGCCTTATGTTAAGGTTTTTGATCCACTTGGACTTAAGTTTTGTACAAGATTATAAGTATGGGTCTAATTTAATTCTTTTGCATGTGGACATCCAGTTGGACCAGCACCATTTGTTGAAGATGCTGTTCTTTTTCCATTGTATGGTATGGCCTCTTTGTCAAAAATTAAGTGACCATAGGTGTGATTTCATTTCTGGGTCTTTAATTCGATTCCATCGATCCACTGGTCTGTTTCTATACTAGTACCATGCTGTTTTTATTACTATTTCTCTGTAGTACAGCTTGAAATCTGGGATGGTGGTACCTCCAGATGTTTTTTATTGTACAGGATTAATTTAGCTATTCTGGGTTTTTGTTATTCCATATGAAGTTGAGAACTGCTTTTTCAGGTCTGTAATGAACTGTGTTGGTATTTTGATAGGAATTGCATTGAATCTGTATTTTGCTTTTGGTGGGATAGCCATTTTTATTATGTTGATCCTCCCTATCCATGAACATAGGAGATCTTTCCATCTTCTGATGGCCTCTTCAATTTCTTTCTTCAAGGACTTGAAGTTCTTGTTATACAGGTCTTTCACTTGCTTCATTAGAGTTATCCCCAGGTATTTCATATTGTTTGTGACTATTGTGAAAGGTGCATTTGCATAATCCAACACCCCTTCATGCTAAAAGTCCTGGAGAGAATGGGCATATAAGGACCATACCTAGAAATAATAAAGGTGTTATACAGCAAGCCAGTAGCCAACATCAAATTAAATGGAGAGAAACCTGAAGAATTTCCTTTAAACTCAGGGACAAGGAAAGGATGCCCACTTTTCGCATATCTCTTCAACATAGTACTTGAAGGTCTTGCTAGATTAATAAGACAGCTAAACGGGACCAAGGGGATACAAATTGGAAACTAAGAAGTCAAATTAACACCATTTTCAGATGATATGATAGTATATATAAGCGACCCCAAAAATTCTACCAGAGAACTCTTACAGCTGA
Organism: Lophiomys imhausi; assembly: GCA_907164525.1. NCBI lineage: Eukaryota > Metazoa > Chordata > Mammalia > Rodentia > Muridae > Lophiomys > Lophiomys imhausi. Next base: position 4,999,217 of record CAJQZJ010032546.1, read on the forward strand.
TAAACATCTTCAGCAAGGTGGCTGGATACAAAATTAATTCAAAAATAATCTGAAACCCATCTTTATACAACTAAATGGGCTGAGAAAATAAATTAGGAAAACAACACCCTTCACAGTAGCCACAAACAATATAGTCTTTTATATACTGCAAGACATCTCTTCAGGGTCTTCTGACTTAAGAATCTTTGTTGAGAAGTTAGGTGTAATTCTAGTAGATCTAGTATTTATATGTTACTTGGCTTTTTCCTCTGGAAATTTTAATATTCTTTCTTTGTTCTGCATATTTATTTATTTATGGTTATGTAGTGAGTAAAGTTTCTTTTCTTGTCCAACCTATTTGGTGTCCTATAAGCTTTTTGTATCTCCATAGGCATTTCATTCTTCTGGATAGGAAATTTTTATTTTATAATTTGTTTAAAATATATTCTTGACCTTTGAACAGGGATTCTTTTCCTTCATCTTTTTTTTTATTGTTCCTAAATTAGGTCTTTCCATATTTTATGGATGTTTTGTATGAGAAATATTTTTTTAGATTTAGTATTTTCTTTGTCCTATGTACATATTTCTTCCCTAATATTTTCCCTTTCATCTCTTGTATTCTCTTGGTGATGCTTGTATCTGTAGTTCCTATTATGTTACCTAGATATTCTATTTCTGGAATTCCCTCAATTCTTTTTTTTTTCTTTTTATTTTTTATGGCTTCTAGTTCTACTTTTGGGTCTTGAACATTTTCATTAATTTTCTGTACCATTATTTTTTCTTGGCTTTCCTTCAGGGATTTATTCATTTAGTGCAATTGTTTTTGTTTTCCTGGATTTCATTAAAAAATTTATTCCTTTCCTTTTTAAGAACCTTTATTATCCTCATAAAGTTGATTTCAAGTTACTTTCTTGCTCTTTAGCTGTTTTGGAATATTTGGGGCTTGTTTAAATAGGATAGGTGGGGTCTCATAGTATATACCCTTATTCATCAGTGAAATGTAAATCAAAATGACACTGAGATTCAATCATACACCTGTGAATATGGCTAATACCAAAAACTCAAGTGACAGATCATGCTGGCGAGGATGTGGAGCAAGGGAACACTCCTACATTGCTGGTGGGAATGAAAAAATATACAATGATTTTTGAAATCAATTAGTTTCTCAGAAAATTGTGAATAGTTTTATCTCGAAACCCATATAACCACTTCTGAGCATATCCCTAAAAATGCTCCACCCTACCACCAGAACACTTGCTCAACTATGTTCATAGCAAGAAACTGGAAATGGCCTAGATGTCCTTTAACCAAAGACTGGATAAAGAAAATATGGTACATTTCCAGAATGGAATATTATTTTACTGTTAAGAGAAAATGACATCATAAAATTTGTAGGAAAATGGATGGAACTAGAAAAAAAATCCTGAGTGAGGTTAGCCAGATCAAGAAAGACAAGCATGGTATGTACTCATTTATAAGTAGATATTAAATAAAGTAAAGGCATATCAGTCTACAATTCACAGACCGTGATGAACTAAATAACAAAGAGTACTCAAAGCTGGAATGCAAAGATCTTTCTGGTATGGGGAAGTAGAATAGATTTCACACATGGACTGGTGGTGAGTAGGAATGGAGGGTGAGGGGTGGAATGAGAGAGTACTGAGAGAAAGGATTGGAACTGGGGAATATTTTGAGGTGAGGTAGAAACCTATTTCAATGTTAACTCCCAGGAATCTATGAGGGTGACTCTAGCTAAGACTCCTAGTATTGGGACATATGGAGAATGAACTGACCATCTTCTGTAACTAGGCAAAACTTCCAATGGAGGGATTATGAGAACAACTCAGCCACAAAACCTTCAACCTACGAGATGTTCTGGAATAAAAGTGATGCAGAACTTGTTGGAGTTGCCCATCAATGACTGGCTAAAATTGAGACCTATGCCAGGAGAGGGATCCCATTCCTGAGACCTCCTGGGGGACCAGGAAACTGAGTCTGGATAGATGAGAGACCTAGGACAGAGCCAAACACAACAGACAAAAAGTAACCATCAAAAGTATTTCTAAAGATATTCTGTTGTATTGGTAGACTGGGGCCAAGCATAATTGCCATCAGCAAAACTTCATCAAATGAAAAGAGAAGATGCAGAGACTCACAGCCAAAGAGACAGAACTCGGGGGATCCTGTAGAAGAGTGAGAGGAAAGGATGGTAGGAGTAAGAGGGGTCAAGTACACCATATGAACAAGGACCACAACAAAACAAAAAACCCCAACTAACAGGGAATCATAGGGGCTCAGGGAGACTGAACCAACAATCAAGTAGCTATACAGATCTGAACTACATCCTCTGCATATAAGTCATGGTTGTGTAGCTTGGTGTCCTTACTGTGGAACTAGAGGTATCTCTGATTCTTTTGCCTGATTTTGGGTCCCTTTTCCTCATACTGTGTTGCCTCATCCAGTCTTGATATAAGTGTATGTGCCTAGTCCGATTGTAATTTATTCTGCCATGTTCCATTGATATCCTTTGGAGGTCTGCTGTTTTCTAAAAGGAAGTGGAGGAGGAGTTGATTTAGGAGGTAGGGAAGTTAGTAGGAGAAGGATTGAGAGGAGGGAAGGGAGAGAAAACTGCAGTTAAGATATAATAAATAAGATAATAATAATAATAATAATAATAATAATAATAATAATAACAACAACAACATAACAGGGCCTGCAGCTTCCAAAATTCCAAAACTAAGAAATGACATACCAGTGGCTTCCTGGACAGTTCCCATTTTCCCTCCATACATTACAGCATCAATGTTCAGCCATTTGGCCCCGTTTCTCTGACAGACATTGATTGTAGAGCAGGAATTATGGACTTGCCTACCCTGTCTTGGCAGAGCTAGGCTGTCGACTTACCTGCTTCCAAGTTTTGTCCTTTTTGGACAGCAGTCTGTGGACAGTTGAAGCAAGGGGTTTTTCTTGCCAAGAGATAGGCTTGCCACTAATTCAACCACCTCACACTGGAGATTCTTCGATGCTCATCTTCTACTTGGAGTAGAATAGGGGGTGCTGCCAGGAGCTGACATGTCTTGATATAAAAAATTCTTAATTTAAGAAAACATCTTTGAATGCCATATTCTGCAGATCTCTTGAGGTTTTTGAAGACGCCCTATCTATCTCTTATATTTAGATAAGCCAATGTTGCTTGTCTCTTAGCAACTTGATTTTTGAGTAGCTTAGAAAATATCTGTGATAGATTGTTATAGTAACTAACAAAATGACACGCTTGCAAGACTATTAGTTTGTATTTCTTAATTATCCTAAATAGTTTATGATGGTTGGTAGCAAAAGGCCAAAACTTCACATTTCATTTTTAAGCATTACTAGGTACAAAACCTTAAAGAAGCATTACCCTTAATTTGTATCAATATACAAAGATCAATAAAAATGTGGCCAAATATAATATTAATTTTGTATCAATATACAAAGATCCAAACCTATGTAGCCCAATACAGTCTTAATTTTGCATCAATATACATAATTCTCTTTCTAAGATCTTCTGTAGAGCAAGGTTTGCAGATAGACATTGTTTGAATTTGATTTTGTCATGGAATATATTGTTTTGTTCCTCTATGATGATTGAAAGTTTTACTGGTATAGTAGTCTTGGCTGGCCCCTGTAGTCTCTTAGGACTTGTCGGACTTCTGACTAGGCCCTTCTGAGTTTTAAAGTTTCTGAAGAATAGTCCGGTATAATTATGATGGTTCTGCCATCATATGCTACTTGGCTTTTTTCTCTTACATCTTTTAAAATTATTTTTTCTGTTGTTCTGTATATTTGAAATTTCAATGACTATGTGATGGGGAAGATTTCATTTCTGGTCCAACCTATTTGGTTTCCTATATGCCTCTTGCACTATTAACAGCATCCTTTTCTTTAGGTTTGGGAGATTTTCTTCTATGACTTTGTTAAAAATGTTTCCTGGTCCTTGGAGTCTAGAGTCTTCTCTTTCATCTATGCCCTTAATTCTTTGGTTCCATCTTTTCATTTAATCCTTGATTTCTTGGATGTTTTGGCTGATAACATTTTTTTTTTTTTTTTTAGAATTCATTTTCTTTTGTTGTTATACTTATTTCTTCAATGGAGTCTCCCTTACCTGAGATTCAGTCTTCCATTTCTTGTATCCTATTAGTGATGCTCATGTCTGTAGTTCCTGTTTTCTTTCCTTGGTGGTCCACCTCCAGGACTGCCTCTGTCTGTGTTTTCTTTATTGCTTCCATTTTCAATTTCAGGTAGTGAACTGTTTTATACATTTCCTGCTCCAAATTGATTGATTTTGCTTTCAGTTCTTTAACTGCTCTGGCATCTTCCCTCTCTTGTTTGACTGAATTTTCTTGGATGTCTTTAATGTAATTATCTAATGCTTTCATCTGTTGAATTGTGATTTCTTAGAATTCTTTGAGGGTTTTATTTTCTTCTTTGAAGGCCTCTATAATTTTCATAAATGCAGATTTGTCATAATTTTCTTCTGTTTCAGCTGTGGTGGGATGGTCAGGATTTGCAGTATTAGCATAGCTGAATTTTGTTGGAGTCATATTTCCCTAACTTTTGTCAAAACTGTTCTTTTGATAGCCTTTAGCCACCTGGTTGTCCTTAGGTGTTTGTTCCTGGTGCCTTCTGTGCTTGGGGCCAAGGAAAAAGATTTGGTGTGGAGGCCTTATAATATTGGTGACTTGTAGCTCTCCACAGGCTAGGTGGGGCCTTATGTTTGGGGTGGTTCTCAGTGGGATTCCCACAGCTCACCCCTATCTTCTGTATTCCAACTGGGAGCTTGGGTCAGGGACTAGGATGGATGTGTTGTTCCCACCAGCAGGATCCTGAGATCCAGCTGGTCTTCTTAATGATATCAGTGGGGGTCAGTGGGCCACACCCTGTAGTCTAGAGCTGCAGTTCATCTGCAACTTAGATGTCAGGTCCATGGTTGTGATCCTCTCAAGCTGCTCTCTAGGGTTTTAAGGTTCAAATTAAGCCTTTCAGCCAAAAGCACTGTGTAAATGATCCTGAATGGTCCTGACTGACCCTGATTGATCCTGAATGGTCTTGAATGGTCCTGAGGATGAAGGTCAGGGGATTCGGGGTAGAACGGGTCCATAATGGTGCTTGGAGGAACCTTCCTCAGTTCAGAACAGTTGGGAGAATCCCAGAGCATATGATAGAACAGGATAGGTAGTGGGAGGGGAGAGTGGGGAACTAACCCAGGTGTTGGAGATTAAGTCTTGGAGACCTGAGGTAGTGTGGGGTCAGTAAAAGAGCTTGATGCCCCTGGTGAATGAGGCCTTGTAACCTCCAAGGAGGGGCAATGAAAGTACAGTGGAGCTTGCAGCACAGCTCTCAGCTTGGGCCTGGGCATGTCTCAGAGCACTGGGTGGGACCAGGGCTAGTGGGGACAGGGAAGGGAAGAAATTCAACCTGAATTGTCCTGAGGATGAAGGTCAGGGGCTCCTGGGTGGCACAAATCCAGAAGATGGCACTTGGAGGGATAGTCCTCAGCTTAGTGCATCTGGAAGAGTCCCAGAGCACTGGACAGAGCAGGATAGGTGGGGGGATGGGAAAAGGGGGAACTAACCTGGGTGTTGGGGTTTAAGGCCTGGAGACCTGAGGTGGTGCAGGATCAGGAAAATTAACCTGTATATTCTTAATGAATGAGGTCTTGCGACCTGTGGAAGGGCAGGGAAGTTTTCTTGATGTACAGATGTTTTACTTCTTTATATATTTTAAATAATTACTCTATGTCAGCTATGTAGTTGGTAAAGGTCTTTTCCCTTTTCCTAATCTACTGCTTTCTCCAAATGATAGTGTCCTTTGCAATACAGAAGATTTTTGCATTTTATGAAGTTCCATTTATTGATTTATTTCTTACTGCCTGTCCTATTGGTGTTCTGTTCAGAAATTCTTTTCCTGTAAGAATGAGTTCAATTATCTTCCACAGTTCCTCTTTGATCAGACTCAAGGTATCTAAACCATTTGGAATAATGTTAAGGTCCTTGATCCATTTGCATTTGAGTTTGTGCAGCATGATAAACATGGCTGTTTTTGCATTTTTCTACATAAAGCCATCCATTTTGACCTATATAATTTGTTGAATATGTCGAGTTTTCTAGTGTGTTTCTGATTTCTTTGTAAACAATAAGGTATCCATAGATGTGTGGATTTATGTCTGGTTCTCCAATGTGATTCCACTCATCAATGTGTCTGTTTTTTTTGCCAGTGTTATGCTGTTTTCATGACTATTGCTCTGTAGTACACCTTGAAATCTGGGATGATGATATTAGCCAGTAGATTATTAGTCAGGATTGTGTAGCTATTCTACTTATTCTTATTTAGGTGTGTGTCTGTATGTTTCCATTTGAAGCTGGAAATTGTCCTTTCAAGATTTGTAAAGAATTGTACTAGAATTTTGATGGGGATTGCATTGAATCTGTAGATTGACTTTGGTAAAATGCACATTTTAAAATTATCAATCCTATATTAATCCTACCAATCAATGAACATGGGAAATTTTTTTTTACAACTTCTGTTTTCTACTTTAAAATTTTATTCAATGTTTTAAAGTTTGTATTATACAAGTATTTTATATTCTTGGTTAGATTTATCCTAAGTCATTTTTATTTTTGAAGATATTGTAAAATGTCCATGTCCCTTAGTTCTTTCTTAGCCCATTATCCATTTGTATATAGGAAGGTTACTGATTTTTGTGTATTAAATTTGTATCCTGCTACTTTTTTTAGTTTTTACTAGGTATAGAAATTTCCTGGTAGAGTTTTAGAGCTATTTATGTATAGATTTCTTTCATCTTCAAATAATGTAATTTTAATACTTTTTTTTCATTTTGCTTCCCCTTGACCACCTTCAGTTGTTTTATTGTTCTAAATCATCAAGTATTCTGTTGAATAGGTATAAAAAAGAGTAGATAGCCTCATCTTGTTCCTGATTTTAGTAGAATTGCTCTGTGTTTCTCTCCATTTAGTGTGGTGTTCTCTATGGGTTTGCTGTATATAAGCTTTTTTATGTTGATCTATGTTTATTGTGTTCCTAATCTCTCAAGGACTTTTATCATGAAAGGATATTATATATAGTCAAAGCCATTTTCTGTATCTAGTGCAATGAGTCTGTGCTTGTTTTCCCTGCCAGCTATTTATATTGTTGATTATATTTATCAATTTATTACAATTATCAACTTACATAATTTGAACCATCCCTAGATCACTGGGATGAAGTATACTTTATTATGGTGGAAAATCTTTTTTATTTCTTTTTTTTTCAATTTACAAGAATTTTTGAGATTTTTGTATATATGTTCCTAAGGGAAATTGGCCTGTAATTGTCTTTCTTTGTTGTATCTCTGTGTATTTTAGGTATGAGGGTAATTATGATCATATAAAAATAATTAGGTGACATTTTTTCCATTTAAATTTTGTGTAATAGCATGAGGAGTATTGGCACTGCTTCTTATTTGAAGGTCTTGTAGAATTCTTCACTGAGTTCAACTACCCTAAATAGTTGGTGAAGGTAGATATGTTGATTTAAGAGAACAAATGGATATGAATGATATTGCAATTCAACAATGCCATAATACAGACTTAAGGGCCTGGTACAAAATTTCAGAGGGAAGAAAAAATGTTTTTCATATATGAAGATTAAACAAGGTGCTGGAGAAATCTTTACTGACTATTTACAGAGGTTAACTTCAGCTGCAGAGAGAGATGTGCCAAGCTGTGATGTCAGACAAGAGTTAATAAATACCTTAGCTTTTTAAAATGCCAATGCTGACTGTCAACGAATATTTAGACCATTAAAGGCTCAAGGAGCCCCAATAGATTAGTGAATAAGAGAAACAACTATGATTAGTCCCCAAGATAATCAGGGTAATATCATAGGACAAGATATTGCTAAGGATCTTAATCGATGCTATAAATGCGATGAATTTGGTCATTTCCAAAAAGTTTGTACAGTTTCAACTTCCAGAGCTCGAACTGGCTTCAGAGCTCAAAATGACAGGCATCTTGACTCTACAAAACATGGTCAAAACACAGAATGAATTCCTTCTAATAACAATGGAAAGTCAAGGCCTCCAGGATATTGTAATCACTGTAGGAAAGATAAACCCTAGTCCTGGGATTGCAAATTTAAAACAGATATCAGAGATAAACCTTTGCAGGGAATCAAGGGGAGGCGCCTACTGGTTTAAGCCCTCCAAAACAATGTGAACTGTCGCCCTTCATTTAACCAGAGGGAAACAAATAGACGGGAGGAACAAAATTGACTATTGCTGATCTTTTACAGGCTACTGAAGGTACTGCAGCTTTGGATTTGACTGCAGGTGAATCTAAACTATTATCCAAAACTGATGAACGTTATATATTAACTACTGGTTTTTATGATCCTTTATCATCAGGGATAATAGGATTAATCTTTGGAAAAAATGGATTAACTTTCCAAGGATTCTTTATTGATCCAGGTGTCATGGATGGAGACTTCAAGGAAGAAATTAAAATTATGACATCCATATTGAAAGATATGATAATTAATGCATAGGACAAAATTGCCAAACTACTGCTATTTTCTTACATAAAGGGTAAGGTTATTCCAATAGACAGAACAGGAGCAATTAGGAATACTGAAAAACATGTATTTTGGCAAACAATGGTAAATGATAAGGGCCCAAAATGAAAAATACAAATGAATGGTATTGAAGTAGAAGGATTGCTTGATACAGGAGAAGATGTCATTGAACTCTCACAGAAATCTTGGAATTCAAATTAGCCATTGTAAGGTTCCTACACATTTTATAGGAATTGGTAAATTATTACATGTTAAGCAAAGTGTACATTGGATTAAATGTGTTGGACCGGAAGGACAAATAGCAAAATTAAGACCTTATGTGGATGATGTACCCATAAATTTATGGGGAAGGGATCTCTTACAACAATGTGGTACTCCAATTAGTATCCCCACAGTCTCAGAGATAAACAATGATGACATTATTGATACTTTTGATGAAGGTATTGAAATGAGTACCCAAAAACAATTACAAGTTATGTCTAATGTCCATATACAGGACACCACAGATACTGAGATTATAGATATTTTTGAGGAAGGTATTGCTATGGGTACTCACAAACAATTGCAAGCTATGTCTAATGTCCAAATACAGAACACCCCTGGTGTTGAGTTTCCAAATTTATACTAAAGGCCACTGATGAATTTCCAACAGCCCTACCCTTGAAATGGCTATCCAATAAGCCTATGTGAAAAGAACAGTGGCCCATAACAAAAGAAAAATTACAGGCATTATAAAAATTAGTACAAGAACAGCTGGAGGCTCATCATATAGAAGAGTCTAACAGCCCATGGAATTCTCTGGTGTTTTTTGTTAAAAAGAAATTAGGGAAATGGAGAATGGTAACATATTAAGAGCTGTAAATAGAAAAATTCAATCAATGGGTTCTTTGAAGTCTGGTATACCTTTTCCCTCTCTATTACCAAAGTCATGGCCTTTAATAGTGATTGATTTGAAAGATTGCTTTTTCTCAATTCCATACATAAAAATGATAGGGAGGTTTGCTTTCTCTATACCCACTCTTAATAACAGTAGACCAATCAAGAGGTATCATTGGAATGTGCTTCCATAGGAAATGTTGAATAGTCTAACTTTATGTCAATATTATGTACAACAATCATTAGAAATAATTCAGAAACAATTTTGTCAATCTATTATCTATCATTATATGGATGAAATTTTGTTGGCTGATTCTGATACAGGTAATTTAGAGAATTTATTTAAGGAAACACATAGAATTCTGCCACTTTAGGGGTTTCAAATTGGTCCTGAAAAAATACAAATAGGAGATTCAATCAACTATTTGGGTTATAAGAGAAGTCAACAAAGTAAGCCCAAAAAAGACACAGATTTTTAGAGAACAATTGAAAACTCTTAATGATTTTCAGAAATTAATGGGAGATATAAATTGGCTAAGGCCCACCCTTTGGTTTAAGTACTTATGAGTTAAGTAATTTGTTTCAAACATTACAAGGTGATTCAAATCTAAACAGTACAAGATGTTTATCTATTGAGACAGAAAAGGAATTGATATTGGTAGAACATTAGATTGCAAGATGCATACATAGATCAAATTGATCCTAAACTTGATTTCATTTTGGTTATTTTACCATCAACTCATTCTCCTACAGGACTCATTATTCAATAGGAAGATAATATTATAGAATGGATTTTATTACCACATAAACAAAGTAAAAAACTAAAAACATACATAGAAAAAAATAACTGAACTAATTGTAAAAGGTAGAATAAGACTATGTCAACTCTCAGGAATGGATCTGGTTGAAATAGTAGTGCCTCTTACTATATGCTGAGATTATGTCATTGTGAGTAGTCAGTGAAGATTGGCAAGGAGCTTGCAGTAACTATTTGAGAGAAATTAAAAAGAAATTTCAAAAAACAAAACAAAAAAAAAGACGTACACAATTTATAAAAAGAACTAACTGGATTCTTCCTCCTATTGTAAAGTAAACATCAATTCCTGATGCACCAGCGTTTTATACTGATGCAAACAAACAGGGAATGGCAGGTTATAATACAGATAAAATCAAGAAGGTAATCAAAATACATACCTCAGTTCAAAAAGCAGAATTTTATGCAATCCTTATGGTGTTATTAGATTTTTCTGAGCCTCTTAGCATACTCACTGATTCTCTATATTCAGAAAGAATTGTATTAAATTTAGAAACTGCTGAATTTATTCCTTATAACATAGAATTAACTTCTTTGTTTATACAATTACAACAGGTCATCAGAAGCAGAAATAACCCATTATATAGTAATCATATTTAATCTCATGTAGGTTTACCAGGTCCATTGGCACAAAGTAATGAAGAGATTGAACAATTACTAATAAGAAATGTGTCAGAAGCCTCAAAATGTCATGAGAAACATCATGTTAATAACTCAGGTTTAAAGAGAAAATTCTCTATCACTTGGCAACAAGCCAAAGAAATAATTTAAAAATATCCTACATCTTCTTTCTATAACCAAACTTCATTACCTCCTGGAAATAACCCTAGAGGTATTAAAGGAATGAAATTTGGCAGATGGATGTGTTTCATTTTACAGAATTTGGAAAACAAAGGTACGCACATCATACCATTGATACATATTCTGGAAAAGGCTGATTGTGTTATTACTCATTTATTAGAAATTATGGCATTTATGGGTGTACTGGCACAAATTAAGACTGATAATGTTCCTGCATATGTATCTAATAAAATGAAACAATTCTTTACATGTTATAATATAAAATATGTAACTGGTACACCTTACAACACTACAGGACAAGCAACTGTAGAAAGAGCTAAACTAATTGTATCTTAAAGGAGATGCTTATTAAACAAAAGGAGTATTAAGGAATCCCAGGGGCAGACTACATAATCTCTTACTAACTTAAAATTTTTTGTTTTGTTTTAATAATTTATTTTTATTTCTTCAAGTGACATCTCAATCACAATCCCCTCCCTACTCCCCCCTCCTGTCCCACTCTTCCCCTTCAACCCCCCCATCCTCTACCCTTTTTTTTTTAGTTTAAGGTATATCTTATTCCCCCAACAGCTCCCCCTTTCAGTCCAACAAATGGCTCTTTCTCTTATAACAATAAATTCAATACAAAACCACAGAAAAAAATAGACCACAGTTATGACAGTTATACGGCTTAGCATACATTCTCAATGTCCAGTCCATATGTATTTGGCCCCTGACTTTAACATTCTACTATCTAACCATCTCCATGAGTTTAAAGTTCTATATCTAATTCCGTTTTCATACTAACTTGCATCACAATTTCAAAAATATCTTCTTAGATCCAGAACACCCTCTTGATTCCTAAACAACTCAAAATTTAACTATGAGACTCTACCTATCCTTCAACCACCTCAGAGACCTGAGAGGGATAAATATATCTGATTATATAGGAAGGGCAGGGCCTGCAGCTTCCAAAACTAAGAACTGACATACCAGTGGCTGCCTGGACAGTTCCCATTTTCCCTCCATACATTACAGTAACAATTTTCAGCCATTTGGCCCCATTTCTCTGACAGACATTGATTGTAGAGCAGGAATTATGAAGGACTTGCCTACCCTGTCTTGGCAGAGCTAGGCTATCGACTTACCTGCTTCCAAGTTTTGATCTTTTTGGATAGCAGTCTGTCGACAGTTGAAGCAAGGGGTTTTTCTTGCCAAGAGATAGGCTTGCCACTAATTCAACCATCTCACACTGGAGATTCTTCGATGCTCATCTTCTGCTTGGAGTAAAATAGGAGGTGCTGTCAGGAGCTGACATGTCTTGATATAAAAAATCTGAAGTTAAGAAAACATCTTTGAATGCCATATTCTGCAGATCTCTTGAGGTTTTTGAAGATGCCCTATCTATCTCTTATATTTAGATAAGCCAGTGTTGCTTGTCTCTTAGCAACTTGATTTCTGAGTAGCTTAGAAAATATCTGTGATAGACTGTCATAGTAAGTAACAAAATGACACGCTTGCGTGACTATTAGTTTGCATTTCTTAATTATCCTAAACAGTTTATGATGGTTGGTAGCAAAAGGCCAAAACTTCACATTTCATTTTTAAGCATTACTAGGTACAATACCTTAAAGAAGCATTACCCTTAATTTTGTATCAATATACAAAGATCAATACAAATGTGGCCAAATATAATCTTAATTTTGTATCAATATACAAAGATCAATACCTATGAATGTTGTTTAAAAAGGTATTGTTGCAGCTAAAAGACAGTAGGTTATAGAGAAAACTGAAGAATTAAACCAACCAATATACTGTAAGGATATTTTGACTTTAGAATAGAAATCTGCAATAGTGCTAAGATGGGGGCATGGTTATGCATATGTATCTACAGGTAATGAAAATATATGGTTACCAACCAAATTATAAATATCAGATCTTACCAGAGAGACAAAAGAGAACCTCCTATTAACTGAGATATTAATGCCTTCACTTGATAAAAGTATTTTATTAACTGTCTAATGTTCATAATATTTCATTCCCTCATTTAGCATGAATGGAGCTTATGCTGCAAATGGACTTCAAAATTAATATATGCTTCTCTCCCTCTTAAACTTAAAGAAAAATTTATTTTCAGAACCGAAGACAAAATGACAATAACAACAAGACAAATAGACCAAAGAATCCAACCTAACAAACTTTTTCTATTACTAATTTTCTCAAATTATGCATGCAAATCAATTTTTAAGGGCTAACCCAAAATGATTGATCAGACAGAGACAAAAGCTACAATTAGCTTTCCCAAGAATTGGCCATTTTTTTCAAAATTTTAAGGGTACCCCCAAAATATATTTTCACCTCTTATCCCTAAAATTGCGATAAAAATTTTCTTTTTGTTTGTTTGTTTTTTGATAATATGTTATATGTTGTGATTGTTTGTCATTGTCTAGGATGAATGGATATTACGAATGGATGTAAGAATGGATTTATTTGGGACAAGGGAAAGAAATGAATGCAGGGATCTCTTCTTTTCTTTTCATATCATTAAAACTAGTTAAAAATATTTCGTAAATTTAAGATTATTTTAAAAATGATGTTGATCTATGTTTATTGATAAGATGTTTATTATATATATATTATTTTGTTTATTTATAAAAATTAAGGTCACTTTAATAATATTTTTAATATATTATTTTATATTATGGGTAGATATCTTGCCTTATTGTATTTTGATTGTCAAAAGATGTAAATATTAACATATATATCTATATATAGAAAGATAGAATTTATATTTATTTTGTTTGTGTATTATACATACACAATTCATATGATTGTCTTATTATAGATACATAAATATATTAGGGAAAATTAATTGTTTAGTGAAAAGGGGGAAATGTGATGGGGTTAGTGATAGCATTTAATAGCATAGGGAACTTGAAATAACAAAAGCCTGGACTTTAAGATAAAAGACTTACTTCTGAAGTGACATGTCCTTGGGAACTCACCCAGGATGGATTACTTCTTTGATCATAGGACTGGGGGTGAGGACATGACCTAAGACACCAGCCCCTAAATCACATTCTCCAGACCACCTGTCATTTCACACCCATCTGCAAAAAGCTTTTGAAGAGACAGAGCCTGGGTGCATGACTTGAAAATGGGCAAAAGCTTCTGCTTAAGATATTTAAGTCAAGATTCCCATAGACAGAGTACTTGATTCCTCTTTCTGTTTCACCTCATCCTCATCTGGCAGAGAAACTTGCATTAGTCTCACTGGAAGGCTTCATCCTCTTGTATTGACCCATTGTATGTCTGGAGACAGATTCTCCCTGAGATTTTGGAGCACCTAGGCAGGGAGTTGTCTCCCTTCAGAGACCAGGGACTTGGGATCAGACAGAGCACTGAAGCAGGATCCTTGCAGGCCTGAGATATCTGAATAGGTGAGTCTGGGAGAATTTTCATATGCTAAATAATTGGTCTCTAAGACCACAAAGACAATTCTTGCTTGATAAACTGTCTTAGGATCGGACACAAAATTCAGAGACTTTAACAGACTTTGGGATTGAAAGATTTGATGAAGGCCAGCCATCCATAAGGACCCACACTCAGAGGAAAATATCCTTTTGAGAAACATTAGGTTAATGTCAAATGTTTGTGTTATAGATATTAGGGTGTTATACATTAGGTTTGAGAGTTAGGGTTTGTGTTTTAGGATCCAGTACTTTTATAGGAAATTATTAAATATTAATAAATATATGTATGTTAAATAAAAATTTACTGTTAAAGGGAAATTTTTAACTACTGCATCTATTTCTTTAGGAGCTATAGTTCTGTTTAAATTGCTAATCTGGAATTTTCTGCCTGTTGGATTCTCTCCAGTTAAGCACCTCTAGAATTCCGGTGCTTTACTAAAGCAAGCCCTGGATATTCCAACCTAGCTGAAGTACAAGAAAATGACCTTAAATCCAATCTTATGAAGATAATAGAGGCCTTTTAAATGGAAATGAATAAATCCCTTAAAAACCACAGGAAAATACATTCAAACAGATGAGTGAAATAAATAAACCTGCTCAAGATTCTCTCCAGTTAACCCTGTCCCCTCTGTGCTGCAATGCCTGGTCCACAACTATACCTGTATTCCAAGAGTCCTGCTACCATCAGGGACTAACAGAGGCCTTCTGCTATCTGACCACCAGAGGACTTATCACATCAGGGAATACCAAATAAGACCCCTCACCTCCATTCCCTGACTGCTGGGTTCCTTCTGGGTAAGCCCAGCAGTGGTGAACTCCATCCCATAACCTGTGTTCTCCATTGCCCTGCCCATATCTACTTACATTCCCAGATGACTACTGCCAACTAGGACTACCACTACTACTACACCCCTCCCCCAAATTCTCTTCCTGCTGGTTCCCTTTTCGGAAAGCTCAGGACTGATGAGTCCCCTGTGTGCCCATTGCCTAGCCAAACACTTTACCTGTATTCCCAGAGAACAACTGGCATCAGAGAATACCAGTTGAGTTACCTCCTCTACCCAATACAATGTCACTGGTATCTATGGAAAGCTCCCAACAGTGTTGTTACATCTGCTACACTGAATTCCAGTTTTGGAGGAGTTCCAATTCCAGGGATAACCAAATAGCTATAGGCCAATATAAGAATACAATCAACAAGACCCAGTACACTATGGCACCTCTAGAATTCTGGTGTTTTACTACAGCAAGCCTTGGATATCCCTACCCAGCTGACATACAAGAAAATGACCTTAAATCCAATATTATGAAGATAATAGAGGCCTTTAAAATGGAAATGAATAAATCCCTTAAAAACCACAAGAAAATACATTCAAACAGATGAGTGAAATAAATAAACCTGCTCAGGACCTGAAAATGGAAATAGAAGCAATAAATATAAACTAAGGGAATACTGGAAATGTAAAACCCAGGAAAGAGAACAGTAATTACAGATTCAAGCATCACCAACAGAATACAAATAATGGAAGAGAGAATCTCAGTCATAGAAGTTATGATAGAAGAAATTGATACATCAGTAAAAGAAATTGTGAAATCTAAAAAGTTTCTAACACAAAACATCTAGGAAACTTGAGACACTATAGACACATATACTAAAACTAAGAATAATCGGATCAGAAAAAGAAGATTCCCAGCTCAAATCAGAAAATATTTTCAATAACATCGTAGAAGAAAATTTCCTTAACCTTTAAGAAGAGATGCCTATAAAAGTACAAAAAGCTTACAGAACACTAAGTAGATGGGACCAAAAATATTTCTTCTACCACATAATAATTAAAACAATAAATGTACAGAACAAATAAAGCATATTAAAAGCTTCAAGAGAAAAGGGCCAAGTAACATAAAAAGGAAGACTCATTAGAATTACACCAGATTTCTCAACAGAGACTGTAATTGCCAAAAAGTCCAAAACAGATGTCTTGCCATCTCTAAAGGATCACAGGTGCCAGCCCAGACTACTATCACAAGAAAAGTTTTCAATTACCATAGATGGAGAAAACAAGATATTCCAGGTCATGACCAAATTAAAACAATATCTTTACACAAATCTAGGCATACAGATGATACAAGAAGGAAAACTTCAACACAAGGAAGCTAACTACAGCCAATGAAAAAAAGTAAATAAATAATTTCACACCAGCAAACTAAATAAAGTGATGTACATACACACACACACACACACACACACACACACACACACACACACACACTACTGCCCCTAACATCAAAAAAAGAAAAACCCAGGAATTAGCAATCATTGCTCATGAATATCTCTCAACACCAGTGGATTAATCTTCCAATATAAAGACACAGGCTGAGTGAATGGATTCAAAAATAGGATCCCTCATTCTGCTGCTTACAAGAAACCTATCTCAGCAAAAAAGATAGAGATTACCTCAGAGTAAAAGGCTAGGAAAAGATTTTCCAAGCAAACAGACTCAAGAACCAAGCTGGAGTAGCCACTCTAATATGTAATATAATGAACTTTCAACCAAAATTAATCAAAAGAGATTGAGAAGGACAATTCACACTCACCAAAGGAAAAATCCACCAAGATGACTTCCCAATTCTGAATATCAATGTCCCAAATACAAGGGCACCTAAATTTGTAAAACAAATATTATTAAAGCTTAAATCCAACATTGAACAACATACAATAATCGTGGGAGACTTCAACACCCCACACTTACCAATGGACAGGTCATCTGGTGAGAAATTAAACATAAAAATAATGAAACTAATAGACACTATGAATCAAATGGACCTAACAGATATTTACAGAACACTTCACCCAAACACAAGAAATATACCTTTGTTTCAGCATCTCATGGAAACTTCTCCAAAATTGAACATATACTAGCCCAAAAAGCAAGTTTCACTAGATACACCAAAATTTAAATAACCCACCATGGAGTAAAGTTGGGCTTCATGAACAACAGAAGCAACAGAAAGTCAAAAAAAAACTTGTGGAAACTGAACAATGCTTTACTCAATGGCAACCGGATCAAGGAAAAAATTAAGAAATACATTAAAGACTTTCTGAAATTAAGTGAAAATGAATGCACACCATATACAAACTTGAAGGACATAATGAAACCAATGCTAAGAGGAAAATTCATAGCACTTAGTGCCTTCATGAAGAATTTAGTGTGATCGCATACTACAAACTTAACAATATACCTGAAAGCTGTAGAACATAAAGAAACAAACACATTCAAAAGCAGTAGATGGTAGGAGATAATCAAACTCAGTACTGAAATCAATGAATTAGAATAAAAGAAAACAATATAAAATAAAATCAATGAAACCAAGAGTTGGTTCTTTGAGAAAATCAACAAGACAGATAAACTAACTTAGCAAAACTAGCTAAAAGGGAGAGAGACAATATCAGATAGGAAAAAGGGAGACATAACAACAGACACAAAGGTTTTACTTCAGAAACATGTATGCTACAGAATTTAAAAATCTATATTACATGGTGAACACCCTTAATCCCATCATTCAAGAAGAATAAACCCTTAATCCCAATACACTAGAGACAGAAACAGGCAGATCTCAGAGCTCAAGGTCAGCCTGATACAAAACAAGCTCTAAATAGAGAAAAACTTCAATCCAGGGGTGGTGAAGCACAACTTTAATCCCTTCAGATGGGAACCACAGGTCTTTGATCCCAATACTTAGAATGCAGAGACAGAAACATAGGATTTGGAAGGATTTACAAAAGGCATGCTCAATACACACAAATTGTCCTTTGAGATCTCAAAATATATACACTAAAGGTTTGTTTAGCTCCAAAATAACAAAATAATTTCTTCTTTAATCCAGATTGAAAGATAATATTTTATGTATTGTCAAAAAAAAAAAAAACCAAATTTGCTTCAGGAGAAATATTGACACCCCCCCACACACACAAAAAAGGTAATTGTCCCAGAGTTAGGATTAGGGCAGGGCTCTGTTCATATCTTTCCAGAAGATTTAAAGCATCCATTCAATAAATTCAGGGATAACTGGACAATGGAAACCTCAGCAGAAAACAAATCAGACACCAAAGAAGACAAGTGGTCCAGATGATCCAGCCTTGCAGACTTCCTCAATAGCTGTTTCCCTCAAAAGTCTACAACCACAACAACTCAAAATCGCTAAGATCGTTGAGCTCCACAGACTGCCCCAGCCAGAACTTCAGTAAAGACCTGAAGATCAGCTTCTGTCTATAAACTTCTTAGGACATCTAAACAGCCGAGCACAAAAGGACTGAACATCAAATGATTCTATTAATATTTTTAACCATTTTTCCATTCCTATTGGGCCCCAAACAGCTTTACTACATCCCAAATCAGCAGGAAGTCATTTTAAGAGAGCAACGTCCCATGCCCAGAAGGTGCGGATGGTGTTCCCCCCTCCTTTTTGGTTATTTGATGGATAACAGAAAATTTTGTTATCTAGGGGAAGACACTACAAGCTGTTAAATGGTCTTGTTAAATGGGTTTTGGAGGTTAGTCCCAGGTACTTCTATCTTTTTCTTTTCTGTATCCTTCTTTCTCTTCTACGTAGGAGTGAATAGACTTGAGAAAAAATGGGACATAGGCATAGTATAGGAAAGATCAAGAAAAAGGACAGATTATTGAATATGCCCTTATACCTTTGTATATTGATACAAAATTAATATTGTATTTGGCTAAAGTGGTACTGATCATTGTATATTAATGCAAAATTAAGATTGTATTGGACTACATTGGTATTGATCTTTGTATATTGATACAAAATTAAGATTATATTTGGCCACAATGGTATTGACCCTTGTATATTTATGCAAAATTAAGATTGTATTGGGCTACATAGGCATTGATCTTTGTATATTGATACAAAATTAAGAGTATATTTGGCCACATTGGTATTGATCTTTGTATATTGATACACAATTAAGGGTAACACTTCTTAAAGGCATTGTACCTAGTAATGCTTAAAAATGAAATGTGAAGCTTTGGCCTCTTGATACCAACTGTCATAAATTGTTTAGGATAATTAAGAAATACAAACTCATAGTCATGCAAACATGTCATTTTGTTAGCTTCTATGACAGTCTATCACAGATATACTCTAAGCTACACAGAAATCATGTTGTTAAGAGACAAGCAACATTTGCTTATCTAAATACAAGAGATAGATAGGGTGTCTTCAAAAACCACAAGAGATCTGCAGAATATGGCATTCAAAGATGTTTTTTAAATTAATATTATTTTTGATATCGAGACATGTCAGCTCCTGACAGCACCCCATATTCTACTCCAAGTAGAAGATAAGCATCGAAGAATCTCCAGTGAGAGATGGTTGAATTAGTGGCAAACCTATCTCTTGGCAAGAAACCCCTTGCTTCAACTGTCGACAGACTGCTTTCCAAAAAGGACAAAACTTGGAAGCAGGTAAGTCGACAGCCTAGCTCTGCCAAGACAGGGTAGGTAAGTCCTTCATAATTCCTGCTGTACAATCAGTGTCTATCGGAGAAATGGGACCAAATGGCTAAAGATTGATGCTGTAATGTATGGAGAGAAAATGGGAACTGTCCAGGCAGTCACTGATATGTCATTTCTTAATTTTGGAAGCTGCAGGCCCTGCACTTCCTATATAATCAGATATATTTATCCCTCTCAGCTCTCTGAGTTGGTTGAAGAATAGATAGCTAGATTCTCATAGTTAAATTTTGAGTTGTTTTGGAATCAAGAGGGTGTTCTGGATCTAAGAAGATGTTTTTGAAATTGTGATGCAAGTTAGTATGAAAACTGAATTAGATATAGAACTTTAAACTCATGGAGATGGTTAGATAGTAGAATGTTAAAGTCAGGGGCCAAATACATATGGACTGGACATTGGGAATGTATGCTAAGCCATATAACTCTCATAATTGTGGTGTATTTATTTCTGTTGTTTTGTATTGTATTTACTGTTATAAGAGAAAGAACCATTTGTTGGACTGAAAGGGGGAGCTGTTGCGAGGAAGAGGGTGGAAGGGTGGGGCAGGAGGGGGGAGTAGGGAAGGGATTGTGACTGAGATGTAACTTGAAGAAATAAAAAATAAATTATAAAATAAAAAAAGAAGATGTTTTTAAGTTGGTAATGCAAGTTAGGATGGAAACTAGGTATAGAACTTTAAACTCATTAAGATAGATGAATAATAGAATATTAATATCAGTTGCCAAATATGTATGAACTGGGCATTGAGAATGTATGTTAAACCTTATAATTTTCATAATTGTGGCCTAATGATTCAAAAAAAGAATTATGAGTTCTGAAAGAAGGTGGAGAGGGTGGGAAGGTGGGGCCAGAAGGAGTGGTGGGAGAGGGCTGTGATGGAGATGTAACTTGAAGTAATAAATAAACATTAAAAAAAAACTTAAAGTGACAACTCATGCTCGTGAAGAAGTGGAGCAAGGGGAACAGTCCTCCATTGCTGGTGGAAGTATAAATTTGTACAACCACTTTAGAAATCAATATACCAGTTTCTCAGAAAACTGGGAATAATTCTACCTCAAGACCCAGCTATACCAACCTTGTGCATAGACCTAAAAGATGTTCTACCATACCACAATGATAATTGCCCAACTACATTCATAGCAGCTTTATTATAATACCCAGAAACTAGAAACAATATAGATCTCCCTCAATAACAGGTAAAGATAATGGTACCTTTACAAATGGAATATTATTCAGCTATGAAAAATAATAACATCACGAAATTTTCAGGCAAATGGATGGACCTAGAAACAGTCACCTTGAGTGAGGTAACCCAGCCCCAGAAAGACAAATAAGTATATGCTCACTTATAAGTGAACATGAGCCATAAAGTACATGATAACCATGCTACAACATGAAGACCCAAAGAAGCTAAGTAACAAGTAGGGCTCAAGAAGGGAAAATAAAATAGACATATTGCATGGATGGAGGGAGGAAACTTGGTTGTTGAGGGTATGGGGAGGAGAATAGGAGGAATAAAGTTAGGGGAGGATAAAGGGACAAAGAATTGGGAGAGAAAACTAGAATCAGTAAGGGTGGGGAACCAAACTCGGGGCAAACTAGAAATCTAGGACAAAGGAAACTCCCAAGGGCCTATGATGGTAACCCTAATTCAGGCTTCTGACAATAGGAGCTATGGAACATAAAATAATCACCTTTTGTAACCAGGCAAGACTTCCAGTGGAGGAATGGGATACCATTCCAGCCAAAAAAGCCTTTTACCTACAATTTTCCTATAAGTGGTGGAGGGATAAAGAGGGAGCAGAAAGTGAGAGAATGAACAGCCAATGGCTGGCCTATCTTGAGTCCCATGAGAGCAAGCCCATCCTGACACTATTAATAAAGATCTGCTGCACTTGTTGACAGGTTGCTGGTATAACTTTCATCTGAGGGGCTTCACCAGCAGTTCATGAAAACAGAAGCAGAAACACACAGCTAAACATTAGGAGAGTTTGGGGAATATTATGACAGAGGATGTTGAAGGACCGAAGGAGCCAGAAAGAGGGGTCAAGGACACCACACAAAAATTTACAGAATCAAATAATCTAGGCCTATAGGGGCTCACAGAGACTGAAACACCAACCAGAGAGATTGCGTTGGACAGACCTAGGCATGCTACATATGCAACAGATGTACAGCTTGGTCCTCCCATAGGACTTCTAACAGTAGAAGCAGGGAATGTCTCTGAATCTGTTGCTGGTCTTTGGATCCCTTTCCTCTAACTGAATGGCCTTGTCTAGCTTCAATAGATGAGGATGTACCCAGTCCTTCTACAACTTGATGGGTTGATAGCCATAGGGGATCTCCTCTTCTCTGAGGAGAAAGGGAAGGGGTATATAGGGACATGAAGTTGGAGGGAGGGGCTGGAGGAAAAGAGAGAAGAGATGCTCTGGTCTGGATATAAACTAAGTAAATAGATTAGATAAGTAAACAAAGAAATGGATGAATTTATATACCCATAAAAAAACACACATAGGTATGTATAGATTACTCATGGGATAATGGAGAAAATTCAAATTATGGCTGCATCTGTGGAGGTAGTAAGTTCAGTAGTTGCTCACATTTGTTCTTTTTCATATATGGTATTTTTTTCTTAAAAGTAAGGTAATAATAAACCATTTTAGATGCTAAAAATTCCTAATCCAATCTTGATTCAACTTTGATAGGTTTTATATGTATATATTTCTCTTATATATATGAATATATCATGTATATTATATATTATTGTATATACTTATATATGTATATGACATATATAACTGAAACACATGGATACTTCCATTTCTTTTAGGTTTCTCAGTTTAATGGATTATAAGTTTTTATTATAAGACTTAAATAGTCTCTTGATTACCCTGGTGTCTGTTTTGGTGTCTTCCTTTTTACTTCTAAGTTCATTAATCTGTATCTGTTCTCTGTGTATTTTAGTTAATTTTGCTAGGGAATTTATCAATCTTATTAATTTTCTCAAGATTCATCTGTTTGCTTCATTGTTTTTTTTGTATTTTTGTTTTTATTGTTGCTTGTTTCTACTTTGGGCATTTTAGCCCAGAGTTTGATTATTTTTTGCCATCTATTTCCCAGTATAATTATTTCATCTTTTTGTTCTAGAGCTCTCAGGTATGTCTCTAACTCACTAATATGAGATGACTATAATTTTTATAGTAGGCACTTACTGCTACAGACTTTCCTCTTAGAAATGTATTCATTGTGTCCCATAGGTTTGCATATATTTTGTTTTTATTTGCAATCAATTCTAATTTTTGTTTAATTTCCTTCTTAGTTTCTTTCTTGACCCAACTTTCTTTCAGTAGTGAGTTGTTCAGTTTTTGTGGGTTTGTAAACGTTCTGTTGCTTCTGTTATTGATATCTACCTTTAATCCCTGGTGGTCAGCTAAGATATAGAGATATTCTTACATCTGTAGAGACTTGCGTTGTGTCCATGTATGTTGTAAATTATGGGAAAAGTTCTATGACTTGCTGATGACAGGGTATATTCTTTTTTGTTTGAATTATATATTCTGGAAATACCTGCTAGATCCTTTTGATTTATGATACTATTTAACTCCAGTATTTCACAGCTTAGGTTTTGTCTGGATGACCAGTCCACTGGTAAGAGTATTGAAGTCACCCTCTGTAGCTGTCTGAGAGTCAAAGTGTAATTTAAACTGTAGTAGTGTTTCCTTTATGAACTTGGATGCCGTTGTATTTGGCATGTAAATGTTTAGAATTGTAATATCCTCTTGTCAGATTTCCTTTTTTTTTCCTTTATTTTTTATTTCTTCAAGTTACATCTCAATCGCAGTCCCCTCCCTATTCCCCCTCCAGTCCCACCCTCCCACCCTCAACCCAACATCCTCTTCCCTTTTTTTTTCTTTTAAGTTTAAGGTATATCTTATTTCCACCTACAGTTTCCCCTTTCAGTCCAACAAATGGCTCTTTAACTTATAATAATAAATACAATACAGTACAACAGAGGTAATTAGGCCACAGTTATGAGGGTTATATGGCTTAACGTACATTCCCAATGACCAGTCCATATGTATTTGGTACCTGACTTTAACATTCTACTATTTAACATCTCCATGAGTTTAAAGTTCTATATCTGACTCAACATTCATACTAACTTGCAACACAATTTTAAAAGTATCTTCTTAGATGTATAACACTCTCTTGACTCCTAAACAACTCAAAATTTAATTATGAGACTTTAATCTATCTGTTCTTCAATCACCTCAGAGACCTCAGAGGGATAATAATAACTGATTTTACAGGAAGTACAGGGTCTGCAGCTTCCCAAACTAACAAATGACATACCAGTGGCTGCCTGGACAGTTCCCATTTTCTCTCCATACATTACAGCATCGCTCTTCAGTCGTTTGGCCCCGCTTCTCTCACAGACATTGATTGTAGAGCAGGGGTTATGAAGGACTTACCTACCCTGTCTTGGCAGAGCTAGGTTGTCGACTTACCTGCTTCCAGGTTTTGTCCTTTTTGGACAGGATTCTGTCTACAGTTTCTAGCAAGGGGCTTTTTCTACCAAGAGATAGGCTTGCGTCTAATTCAGTCATCTCCCACTGGAGATTCTTCGATGCTCATCTTCTACTTGGAGGAGAATAGGCGGTGCTGTCAGGAGTTGATATGTCTTGATATAAAAAAAAATCTAAAGTTACGAAAACATCTTTGAATGCCATATTCTGCAGATTTCTTGAGGTTTTTGAAGAGGCCCTATCTATGTCTTTTATTAGGGTAAGCAGATGTTGCTTGTCTCTTAGGAGGTTTATTTCTGATTAGCTTAGCAAGTAACTATAATAGGCTGTCATAGTACCTAACAGAATGACCGGCTTGCATAACTATTAGTTTGCATTTCTTAATTATCCTAAACAGTTCATGGCAGTTAGTAGTAAAAGGCCGAAACATCACATTTCATTTTTTTTCTTTACCTCCAAACCCTTCCATCCCATTTCTCTGGGGTGGGATGTCCTTATATAACAGTCCCTCATCTCAGTTGAGAGGTCGTATGAGGGTCAAGAGCCTCTTCATTCATTGGGGATCTATGAAGCAGTACGATCAGTGAAAGGTGTCTCGTGGCCTGGGAGAGAGAACTACTAAACAAACAAATCAATAAGCACACAATAGATAAAAAAAGACTAAAAATAGAAAAAATATAACTAATATGTAAAAAATAAATAAAAAATAAAAATTAAAAATAAGAAGTCTATGTCCAAGTTCCCTATGGTGTGTTAGTTGTAGTATTGTTACCTTCTACTATATAGCTAAAATCCTACTATAAGTGAATAGATGCCATATGTGTCCTTCTGAGTCTGGGTTAGTTCACTCAGGGTGAGCTTTTCTAGTTCCATCCATTTGGTTGCAAATTGCATAATTTCATTGTTTCTGATAGCTGAATAATATTCCATTGTGTAGATGTACCACAGTTTTTTAACCCATTCTTTGGTTGAGGGACATCTGGGTTGTTTCCAGTTTCTAGATATTACAAATAAGGCTGTTATAAACATAGATGAGGAAACTTCCTTATGATTCCGTGAAGAGGCATTTGGGTGTATACCCAGAAGTGGTATGGCTGGGTCCTGAGGCAGAGCTATTCCAAGTTTTCTAAGATATCGCCAGACTGACCTCCATAGTGGTTGCACAAGCCTGCATTCCCACCAGCAATGGAGTAGGGTACCCCTTTCTCCACACCCTCACCAGCATGTGCTGTCATTTGAGTTTTTGATCCTAGCCATTCTGACAGGTGTGAGATGGAATCTCAGAGTCGTCTTGAGTTGCATTTCTCTGATGATTAAGGATGTTGAGCATTTCTTCAAGTGTCTCTCAGCCATTAGGGATTCCTCCTTTGTGAATTCTCTATTTAGCTCTGTCCCCCATTTTTTGATTGGATTATTTGGTTTCTTGTCATTTAATTTCTTGAGTTCATTGTAGATTTTGGATATTAGCCCTCTGTCAGATGTGGGGTTGGTGAAGATTTTCTCCCAGTCTGTAGGCTGCCGTTTTGTTTGAATGACTGTCCTTTGCCTTACAGAAGCTTTTCAGTTTCATGAGGTCCTATTTATTGATTGTTGATCTCAAGTTCTGAGCTGTTGGTGTTCTGTTCAGTAAGTTGCTGCCTGTGCCAATTAGTTCGAGGGTTTCTCCCACTTTATCTTCTAGTAGATTTAGTGTGACCGGCCTTATGTTAAGGTCTTTGATCCACTTGGACTTAAGTTTTGTACAAGGTGATAAGTATGGGTCTAGCTTCATTCTTTTACAAATGGACATCCAGTTGGACCAGCACCATTTGTTGAAGATGCTGTCCTTCTTCCATTGTGCCGTTTTGGCTTCTTTGTCAAAAATTAGGTGGCCGTAAGTGTTTGGGTCTATTTCTGGATCTTCAATTCGATACCATTGATCTACTGGTCTGTTTCTATACAAATACCATGCTTTTTTTACAACTATTGCTCTGTAGTACAGCTTGAAATCTGAGATGGTAATACCTCCAGATGTTTTTTTATTGTACAGGATTGATTTAGCTATTCTGGGCTTTTTGTTGTTCCATATGAAATTGAGACTAGCTCTTTCCAAGTCTATAAAAAATTGTGTGGTGTTTTGATAGGAATTGCATTGAATCCATATATTGCTTTTGGTAGGATGGCCATTTTTATTATGTTGATCCTACCTGTCCATGAGCATGGGAGATCTTTCCATCTTCAAAAGGCCTCTTCCATTTCTTTTTTCAAGGGCTTCAAGTTCTTGTTGTACAGGTCCTTTACTTGCTTGGTTAGAGTAACCCCTAGGTATTTTATGTTGTTTGTTGCTATTGTGAAGGGGGTTGTTTCCCTTATTTCTTTCTCAGCCCATTTGTTTGTTGTATAAAGAAGAGCTTCTGATTTTTTTGAATTAATTTTGTATCCAGCCACTTTGCTGAAGGTGTTTATCAGCTGTAAGAGTTCTCTGGTGTAATTTTTGGGGTCGCTTATGTATACTATCATACCATCAGAAAATAGGGATAATTTGACTTCTTCGTTTCTGATGTTTATCCCCTTGATGTCCTTTAGTTGTCTTATTGCTCTACCAAGAACTTCAAGTACTATATTGAAGAGATATGGTGAAAGTGGGCATACTTATCTTGTCCCTGAGTTTAGAGGAAATGCTTCAAGTTTCTCACCATTTATTTTGATGTTGGCCACTGGCCTGCTGTATATTTCTGTTATTATTTCTAGGTATGGCCCTTGTATGCCCATTCTCTCCAGAACTTTTAGCATGAAGGGGTGTTGAATTTTTTCAAATGCTTTTTCTGCATCTAGCGAGATTATCTTGTGGTTTTTTTCTTTCATCTTGTTTATATGGTGAATGACGTTGATAGATTTTCGTATGTTGAACCATCCCTGCATCCCTGGGATGAAGCCTACTTGATCATGGTGTATGATACTTTTGATGTGTTCTTGAATTCAGTTTGCTAGTATTTTATTAAGTATTTTTGCATCTATGTTCATGAGGGAGATTGGTCTGAAGTTCTCTTTCTTTGTTGGGTCTTTGTGTGGTTTAGGAATCAGGGTGATTGTGGCCTCATAGAATGAGTTTGGCAATGTTCTTTCAGATTCTATTTGGTGAAAGAGTTTGAAAAGTATTGGTGTTAGCTCCTCTTTGAAGGTCCGGTAGAATTCCGTGCTAAAGCCATCTGGCCCTGGGCTTTTTTTGGTTGGGAGATTTTTAATGACTGTTTCTATTTCCTTAGGGGTTATAGGGCTGTTTAATGTGTTTATCTGATCTTGATTTAGCTTCCGTAGGTGGAATCTATCAAGAAAATTGTCCATTTCACTTAAGTTTTCAAATTTGGTATAGTATAGATTTTTAAAGTAGGTTCCAAATATTCTCTGGATTTCCTCAATGTCTGTTGTTATTTCACCCTTTTCATTTCTGATTTTGTTGATTTGTGTTTTCTCCCTCTGTCTTTTAGTTAATTTGGCTAAGGGTCTGTCTATTTTGTTGATATTCTCGAAGAACCAACTCTTGGTTTCATTGATTCTTTGTATAGTTCTTTTTGTTTCTAAGTTGTTGATTTCAGCCCTAAGTTTGATGATCTCATGCCTTCTGCTCCTCTTGGGAGTGTTTGCTTCTTTTTTTTCCAATTCACCCAGTTTAGCTGTTAATTCGCTAATATGAGCTGTCACAATTTTCTTTTTGAAGGCACTTAATGCTATGTACTTTCCTCATAGCACAGCTTTCATTGTGTCCCATAGGTTTGTGTATGTTGTGTCTTCATTTTCGTTTTAAGAAGTGTTTGTTTTCCTTCTTTATTTCTTCCCTGATCCAGTGGTCCTCTAGTAAAGAGTTGTTCAATTTCCATGTGAGTGTAAACTTTCTGTTGATTCTTTTGCTATTGAAGTCCAGCTTTATTCCATGGTGGTCTGATAAGATACAAGGGGTTATTTCAATTTTCTTGTATCTGTTGAGGCTATCTTTGTGTCCAACTATATGGTTGATTTTGGAGAAGGTTCCGTGAGGTGCTGAGAAGAAGGTGTATTCTTTTGTGTTTGGGTGAAACGTTCTGTAGATATCTGTTAGGTCCATTTGGTTCATGATCTCTGTTAGACTCATTATTTCTCTGTTTGGCTTCTGTCTTGATGATCTGTCCATAGTTGTGAGTGGGGTGCTGAAGTCTCCCACTATTAAAGTGTTTGGATCGATGTGTGATTTAAGTTTTAGAAGCGTTTCTTTTATAAATGTAGGTGCCTTTGTATTTGGGGCATAGATGTTCAATATTGAGATGTCCTCTTGGTGTATATTTCCTTTAATGAGTATGTAATGCCCTTCTCTGTCTTTTTTTATTAACTTCAATTGGAAGTCTATTTTGTTTGATATTATGGTGGCTACTCCAGCTTGTTTCCTGGGTCCATTTGCTTGGAAGACCTTTTCCCAGCCCTTTACTCTGAGGTAGTGTTTATCTTCAATAGTGAGATGTGTTTCTTGTATACAGCAAAAAGATGGGTCTTGTTTATGGATCCAGTCTGTAAGTCTGTGTCTTTTTATTTGCTAGTTGAGTCCATTGATGTTGATGGATATTAGTGACCAGGGGTTGTTATTTCCCATTATTTTGGTATAGCTGGCTGTCTTGTGTTTCTCTTTTGTTTAGTTGCTGTGGAGGTTTCTATTTCCTCTGTTTTCTTGGGTGTAGTTATCTTCTCTGTGTTGGAATTTTCCTTCTAGGATCTTCTGTAGGGCTGGGTTTGTGAGGAGATATTGTTTGATTTTGTCATGGAATATCTTGTTTTCTCCTTCTATATTGATAGAGAGTTTTGCTGGGTACAGTAGTCTGGCTGGGAACCTCTGTTCTCTCAGGGCTTGTAGGATATCCATCCAGGCCCTTCTAGCTTTTAAAGTTTCTGAGGAGAAGTCAAGTGTGATTCTGATGGGTCTGCCATTGTATGTGACTTGGCCTTTTTCTTTTACAGCTTTTAATATCCTTTCTTTGTTCTCTACATTTTGAGTTTCTATTATTATGTGGCAAGAGGAATTTCTTTTCTGATCTAATTTGTTTGGTGTTCTGTAAGCCTCTTGGATTTTTACTGGCATCTCTTTCTTTAGGTTTGGGAAGTTTTCTTCTATGATTTTGTTTAAGATATTTCCTGGACCATGGAGTCGGGAATCTTCTCTTTCCTCTATGCCTATATATCTTAGGTTCCAGATTTTTCTTTTAATGAGTATGTAGTGTCAATAAATTTTTGTTGGAAGTCTATTTTGTCAAATATTAAAATGAATAATATACTTGCTTACTCCTTTGGTTTATTTGTTTGTGGTATTTTCTATCATACCTTTACTCTGAAGTGATGTCTATCCTTGCTGGTAAGGTTTTGGGTTTTTGTTTCTTTTTTTTTGTTTGTTTGTTTGATTGCTTGTGTGTATGGAACAAAAAGATGAATCCTATTTTCTAATTCCATCTGTTATTTTGTTTCCTTAGATGGATTTTGATGCCATTGATGTTGAGAATTATGAATGAGGACTGCTTACTTCTGACATTTTTTTGTTGTGCTGTGTCTCCTCCACCCTTTTGATCTGCTGATCTGAGATTAATCCTTTTGATTTTCTTGGAGATGGTTAATCTCTTCAGATTGGAGTTTTTCTTCTAGTATCTTCTATAAAGCTGGATTGATAGATAAATTTTACTTTAATTTGGTTTTATCATGAAATATTTCTATTTGTTCATCTATTGTAGTTGATAGTTTTTCTGGGTAGAGTAGTCTGGACTGGCACCTGTGGTCGCCTAGATTTCACAGCACATCTGTCCCTGTCCTTCTGGATTTTTGTGTATCAAGTGAGGAGTTGATTTTTTAAATAATAGGTCTTCCATTATGTTACTTGGTCTTTTTCTCCAGCAGTTTTAAATATTGTTTGTTGTGTATTTTTAGTGTTTTGAATATCATGTGTGGTGGGCAATTTCTTTCTGGTCCAGACTATATGCTATTGTGTATGGTTCTTGTACCTTAATATGTACCTCCTTCATTGGATTATGCAAATGTTCTCCTATGATATTTTTGAAAATATTGTTTTTCTTCCTCTGTCATGGGTTTACTATCCTTCCTCTATTCTATTATTTGTAAGATTTCTTTTTTATACTGTTCCAGATTTCCTGTATATTTTGTACCTGGGTTATTTTCAGATTTAAAAGTTTACTTTTATTGAGATATCCGTTTCTTCTACTTTGTCTGCAACACCTGAAATTCTCTCTTCTTTGTTTTGCACTCTGTTTGTGAAACTTATCCATGAATTTATGACTATGTTTACATTTTTCATGCCCAGTTTTTTCTGTTTAGATGTTGTTTAGTGATTCTGTTCTTATTTTCATGTCTTGAACTGTGTTATTCATTTAATATCATTGTTTGTGACTTCATAGAATCTATTAAAATATTTATTTATATCCCCTTTAAGGTCTTTGAACATATTCATAATTGGAATTTTCAAGCCCTTGTATTGTGCTTCAGTTACATTCCTTTCTGTAGGCAATACTATAGTAAGGCTACTGTTTTCTGATGAAGAAATATTATCCTGTCTGTTACTGATTGCATTCCCAGCACCTTAAGCTCCAGCCAATAATGTACATCCACCATGATAACCTCTACCCACTCTCTAATGATCTGTATAATCCTTGTTCACCTCAAAGTAACTTGAACTCTCTCACTGAAGATTTTCCTTGAAGTCATTCTGATGTACTTAAGGCTATATGAAACCTGACCCTAGCCTCTGCTCCCTACCCCCTCGTGGTCCAGTGGCCAACAGCCGTCAAGGAAGGAGAGATACACAGGTATTGATATCTTGCCTTGTGTTTCTTAGGTAGGTGTTCAGTTACATGGAATATGTTGTGTTTTTGTAATTGTAGGGTATATTTGATGGCCATAGTTTGCCTCACTGGGGGTGCTTTCCTAGGTCAGTGTGTAGCAGAGATGAATAGAGGTGGTCTGTGATTGTCTTCAGAAAACAGATAAAGGTATTCCCTTCACACCTAGAGTAAGCTTTCCAAAGAGTTGGAGTTCTGCTGAGAAAAGAGTTTTCTGCCAGTAGGTTCTAGAAATGCAGTTAATTACCTGGAGACAAAGAGAGTTGGGGGAGCAATTAAAGAGCTAGGGGTACCATGAAACAAGAGTTGGAATGGTTACTGGCTAAAGGTCAGTGAAAGAACAGATCTGACAAAAGTCAGGGAAATAAGACTCCAACACAATGCAACTATACTAGTACAGCAAGTTCTGACCATTCTACCAGAACTGAAACACATGAAAATGATGACAAATCTGTACTTTGGAAAGTGATAGAGTCCTTACAAGAAGAAATTACATCTATGAAAGTAATAAATAAATTTTACAAAAAACAAACAAACAAACAAAAAAGAATTCAAAGATTCCTCAATTTTAAAAATGAAAGCAATTACCTTTTTTTGCGGGGGGGGAGGAGTCAGATAATATTTTTTCCTGGAGCAAATTTGTTTTTTTTTGACAATATATAAAGTATTACCTTTCAATCCGGATTAAAGAAGAAATTATTTTCATATTTTGGAGCTAAACAAACCTTTCGTGTATATATTTTGAGATCTCAAATGACAATTTGTTTGAATTGCAGCCTGCCTTTTGTAAGTAGCTTTTAAATTTAAATCCTTCCAAATTCTATGTGCCTGTCTCTGCATTCTAAGTTTTGAGATAAAAGACATGTAGTTCCCAACTGATGGGATTAAAGATGTGCTCCTCCACCCTTGGATCAAAGTTGTTCTCTGTTTAGAGCTTGTTTTCTATCAGGCTGACTTTGAGCTCTGAGATCTGCCTGTTTCTGTCTCTAGTGTGTTGGGATTAAGGGTGTATTCTTCCCCAATGATGGGACTAAGGGTGTGCTCCATCACCACCCTGTTTCTTGTAACTCTAGAATTTATAAGACAACTAACTCTGTAGTGATCCTCCTGTCTCTGCTGGAGGTAAAGGCATGGGATAACTCCATGCATAATTTTACCTTAGCTCTAAGTTTTTTCAACACTTGGAGGTTTGTAAAACCAGGTTGAACAGCTGTCACCTTTAATTTATTTACAGTGTTTTAAACCTGTTACCTGCTTTTTAATGCCAAAACATGGAAATAGCCTATAGCTCTACAAAAAAAACAAAACAAAACAAAAAAAACTTTTAAGCTGCTATCAAATTTGTGTAATCTCTGTAGCTACCTGCAGTCTAACATTCTAATCTGAAATTAAGGCCATTTTCCTTTGATGCCAGTAAGGCAATTATACTTTTGGTAAATTATAGTTTGAAAATTTTATATTGTATTTTTATTATATTTTTAAGCTTATTAACTCTTTTCTTTAAAAAGTATTAAAAATAAAAGCAATGGAGAATACCATTAGAAACCTCCAAGCCAAAGAGGCTCAACATGAATGGGAAAGAGACAAGGCAATGAAAGATTTAAAAGATTTGAAAGATTTACAGACAAAGACAAGCAAATTGGAGCAGGAAACATCTAAAACGAATAAAATTGTTCAAGAATTGAAATTGGAAGTGGAGGAAATAAAGAAAACACAAGCAAAGCTAATCCTGGAGGTGGAAAATCAAGGGAAGAGAACAGGAACTACAGACATGAGTATCAAAAACAGAATGCAAGATATGGAAGACAGAATCGAAGACATGGAAGATTCGATTGAAGAAATCAGTACAACAACCAAAGGAAATGAGAAATCTAAAAACGTTCTCACCCACAACATCCAAGAAATCAAGGATTCAATGAAAAGATGGAATCTGAGAAATATAGGCATAGAGGAAAGAGAATACTCCCAACTTCAACGTCTAGGAAACATCTTCAACAAAATCATAGAAGAAAACTTCCCAAACCTAAAGAAAGATAAAATTCTAAGAGGCATACAGAACCCCAAACAGAATAGACCAGAAAAGAAATTCTTGTCATGACATTATAATTGAAACTCGAAATGTACAGAACAAAGAAAGAATATTAAACGCAGTAAGAGAAAAAGGTCAAGTAATTTATAATGGCAGACTCATCAGAAACACACATGAATTCTACTCAGAAACTTTAAAAGCCAGAAGGGCATGGGCAGACATCCTATAAGCCCTAAGACAACATAGGTGACTGGCCAAAACTCTCTATCAACATAGATGAAGAAAACAAATATTCCATGACAAAATCAAATTTAATGAGTATCTACCCACAAATCCAGCCCTACAGAAGATCCTAGACAGAAAATTCCAACTCAGCGAAGATAATTACAGCCAAGAAAACAGAGGAAGCAAAAAACTCCACTGCAGCTAAACCAAAAGAAACATACCACCACTACCAACATCAAAATAACAGGAAAAAAACAACCTTTGGTCATTAATATCTATTAACATCAACGGACTCAATTTGGTAGTAAAAAGAAACTGGCTTACAGAATGGATCCTTAAACAAGACCCAACATTTTGCTGTATACAAGAAACACATCTCACTAAGAAAGATGGATGCTACCTCAGAGTAAATGGCTGGAAAAATATTTTCCAAGAAAATAGGCCCAGGAAGAAATCTGGAATAGCCATTCTAATATAAATAAAACAGACTTTCAACTGAAGTTATTCAAAACAGATAGGGAAGGGCACTACATAATCTTTAAAGGAAAATTCATCAAGACGACATCTCAATATTGAATATCTATGCTCCAAATACAAGGGCACCCACATTTGTTAAAGAAACTCTTCTAATGCTTAAACCTCACATTGATCCCCACACATTAGTAGTGGGAGACAGAAACATCCCACTCACAACAATAGACAGGTCATTAAGACAAAAACCAAAAAGAGAAATAATGAGCCTAACAGAAGTCATGAACCAAATGGACCTAACAGATATCTACAGAATGTTTCACCCAAACACAAAAGGGTACACCTTCTTTTCAGCATAGGATGGAATCTCCTCCAAAATTGACCATATAGTTGGACACAAAGCAAGCCTCAACAGATACAAGACAATTGAAATAACCCGTTGCATCTTCTCAGACCACCTTGGAATAAAGCTGGACTTCAACAACAATAGCAATAACAGAAGGACCACACATTCATGTAAATTGAACGAATCTCTACTGGGAAGAAATACAGAAGGAAATCAAAGACTTCTTAAAATCCAATGACAATGAAGGCACAACATACCCAAACCTATGGGACACAATGAAAGCAGTACTACCAGAAAAGTTCATACCACTAAATACCTTCAAAAATAGAAGCAAATACTACCAAGAGGAGCAGAAGTCAGGAAATCTTCAAACTTAGGGCTGAAATCAACATCTTTGAAATCAAAAGAATAATACAAATAATCAATGAAACCAAGAGCTGGTACTTTGAGAAAAATCAATAATATAGACAAAACCTTAGCCAAATTAACTAGAAGGCAGAAGGAACAAAACTCAAATCAACAAAATCAGAAATAAAAAGGGAGAAATAACAATAGACATTGAGGAAATACAGAGAATCTTTAGGTCCTACTTAAAATATCTGTATTCCAACAAATTTGAAAACCTAAGCAAAATAGACAATTTTCTTGATAGATTTCACCTACCAAATTTAAATCAAGATCAATCTAACAGATTAAACAGCCCTATAATCCCTAAGGAAATAGAAACAGTCATTAAAAACCTCCCAACCCAAAAAAAGTACAGAGCCAGATGGTTTCAGCAAAGAATTCTACCAGACCTTCAAAGAAGACCTAATACCAATACTTATCAAAGTCTTCCACAAAATAGAATCAGAAGAAACACTGCCAAACTCATTCTGTGAGGACATAGTCACTCTGATAAGTAAACCACACAAAGACCCAGCAAAGAAAGAGAACTTCAGACCAATTATCCACATGAACACAGACGTAAAAATACTTCATAAAATACAGGCAAACTGAATCCCACAACACATCAAAAGTATTATACACCATGATCAAGTAGGCTTCATCCAGGAATGCAGGGATGGTTCAACACACAAAACCCATCAACGTAAATTACCATATAAACAATCTGAAAGAATAAAACCACATGATCATCTTGCTAGATTAAAGCATTTCCTCTAAACTCAGGGACAAGGCCAGGATGCACACTTTCGCCATATCTCTTCAACATAGAACTTGAAGTTCTTGCTAGAGCAATAAGACAACTAAAGGGGATCAAGGGGATACAAATTGGAAATGAAGAAGTCAAATTATCCCTATTTGCAGATGATATGATAGTATAAATAAGTGACCCCAAAAATTCCACCAGAGAACTCTTGAGCTGATAAACACCTTCAGCAAGGTGAGGGATATAAAACTAATTAAAAAAAAATCAGAAGCCTTTCTTTATACAAAAAAAGGGCTGAGAAAGAAATTAGGGGGAAAACCCTTCACAATAGCCACAAATTGTATAAAATACCTTGGGGTAACTCTAACCAAGCAAGTGAAAGACCTTCATTACAAGAACTTCACGTCCTTGAAGAAAGAAATTGAAGAGGACATCAGAAGATGGAAAGATCTCCCATGTTCATGGATAGGTAGGATCAACATAATAAAAATGGCCATGCTGCCAAAAATATATACAGATTCAATGCAATTCCTATCAAAATACAATGACAATTCTTTATAGACATGGAAAAAGCAATTCTCAACTTTATATGGAAAAACAAAAAACCCAGAATAGCTAAATCAATCCTGAACCATTAAAAATAAAAACATCTGGAGGTATCAATATCCCAGATTTCAAGCTGTACTACAGAGTAATAGTAAAAAAAAAAAAAACAAAAACAAAAAAAAAAAAAACAGCATGGTACTGGTATAGAAACATACCAGTGAATCAGTGGAATTGAATTGAAGACCCAGAAATGAATCCACAAACTTACAGTCAGGTCACTTAATTTTTGACAAAGAAACCAAAACCGTACAATGGAAAAAGAACAGCATATAGATCCATACTTATCACCTTCCACAAAAATTAAATTAAGTCCAAGTGGATCAAAGACCTTAACATAAGGCTGAACACACTAAATCTCCTAGAAGAGAAAGTGGGAAAAACCCTCAAAATCATCAGCACAGGTGACATCCTGAACAGAACAGTCTCTAAGACCAACAATCAATAAGTGGGAACTCATGAAACTGAAAAGCTTCTGTACGGCAAAAGACACTGTCATTTGAACCAAAGGGCACTCTACAGATTGGGAAAAAAATCTTCACCAACCCCACATCTGACAGAGGGCTAATATCCATAATTTACAAAGAAATCAAGTAATTAAATGCCAAGAAACCAAATAATCAAATAAAAAAAAAATGGGGACCAGAGCTAAACAGAGAATTCACAAAGGAGGAATCCCTAATGGCTGAGTGACACTTGAAGAAATGCTCAGCATCCTTATTCATCAGAGAAATGCAACTCAAGACGACTTTGAGATTCCATCTCACACCTGTCAGAATGGCTAAGATCAAAACCTCAAATGACTGCACATACTGGCAATGTTGTGGATAAAGGGAACCCTCCTCCATTGCTGGTGGGAGTGCAAGCTTGTACAACCATTATGGAAATCAGTCTTTGGGTATTTTTAAATCTTTTTCTTCATATTCATTGTTTCAAAAGTCAGTGTTTCCTCATTTCCTCCTCTATTATATTCTCTGTATGTAATAAACCCACATAGTAAATATGTGAACTAATACCCAGCACATTTGCATCATTATAGATAGGTTCTGGTTCCTTATTATGCTCTTTTGACTTTATTTTGCCTTCGTATCATTCTTGAAATTGCTGGGTTTCTTTTTTTTGGCAGGTTTGTGGGTTATTAAGTTTGTTAATTGGTTCACATTTGAGACAGTATTTTGGTAAGTATCCCATGTTACCCTCAAACACATGATACTAGTTCTGTTTGTTTGTGCTACCTTATTTTGTGATTAAAATCAAATCATCTGAAAACTGGCAATTTTTTTCCTGATTATTTTCTACTTTAGAAATTAGCACTATTCTTATGATCCATTGTGTTGATTATGTAAATTATGTTGAGTAGATTCTGGGGCCTGATGAATTCTTCTAGAGATTGTTAAGTTTTAAATTTCAGGTTATTAATCAATCCAGTTAAGTTAACACAAGTCTTTTGTAAACTAGTTTAAAAATTTTATCTTTATCCAATATTTTCTACTGATTTGAAGATTTTTGTGTAGAATAGTTGTTAATTTCAATGAATCAAAGAGGTGATTCTTTGAGAAGATAAACAAAATCAACAGTCCATTGGCATAAGTAAACAAAAAAAAATGATGACCCAAATTGATAGAATCAACACTGAATAGGGAAATAGTTCAGCAGACACTAAAGATTATTCCAACAAAATATTATAAGAGAATAATTTAAAACCCTGTACTTCGTTAAGTTGGACCATCTAAAGGAAATGAACAAATTTTAGATTCTACCAAATGTTCAGTGTTAACCAAGTAGATCTTAAAAACCTAATCAGACATATAACTAATGAAAAAAATTTCAAGCAATAAAAATCCTTCCAACAGAAGAAATCACAGGCCCAGATGGATTCACAGCAGAATTTTGCCAGATATTCAAAGATCTATAACTAATAATTCTTACCTTATGGAAAGAAAGAAAAAAGAAAATAAAGAGAGGAAGAGAGAGAGTTTAAAAAAGAAGAGCAAACAATCTACCTGTGGCCTATTTTGATTGAACTTGCCACTCTGCTCTTTTATCATTTGGGTAAAATTGAATCATATTTGTGTTTTTGGATATACTTTCTGGACCAGGCTTATATGGGCTGTGTTTTCTCTTTCTGGATTTTCAGTCATGGTCTTTCCTTCACAAACTAAAATAAAACTACAAAATGTAATTCCTTAATTCAGGAAGAAGACCAACAAACACTATTAGTAAAATTATTTTGTTATTGTAAGATTTAATTATTATTGGTGTGGACGAACATATTCAAACTAAAGGAACAGAAGAACATTGTTTAAAACATTACATCTAGTAATGTTTTCTTAGAGTCCACAGCAAAAAGCATTAAAACCATGATTAATGTTGAATTTTATTCAGGATTTGTTATTTTAGTATCTAAAAAATAAAACTAAATGAGTAATTTCAAACATAAACAAAAATGCATTTTGTAATTTTTGAAATGTATGCAAAGTAAGGAATCATCTTTTTCAATTTCTAAAACTTCCTTTTATTTTGCTGTGTGTGAATGTGTGAGTGTTCAAGTGCTTGTGCCTATATATTCATGTAACTTAAAAGCAAATAACTCTAAAAAATTAATATTGTAGAAATAAATCTGCTTGGTATATAATGGGAAATTTTCCAAACATATATCACAATGTATAAAAGGATTATTTAACTGATAATTACATGTTCAGTAAGAGTGAAGGACATCTGTTTTGAGTAACTGATTTGCATTCTCTTTCCAACAGAGTCTTTCATTTTTCTCAGATGTTATTTGCTTGTTTGTAAATCTTTAATTGTTCTTCTGGCCCTTTATCTATTCTCTGTCACCCTGTAGGAACAGTCATTTGAATACCAATCTTTACCAGCTGCAAAACACTTCAAAGTCTACATTAGTTGTGAATTAGACACTGATACTATGTCCAGTTTCTTACAGGAATCTCTCCAATGTATAACAGATTGAGGTACATTCAGTCACTTTCAAATTTAGGTAATTGAGCAATAGGTTATAGTTTGCAATTGCTATTCTCATAGAGAAAAGACGGACAGGGTAATATACAGTGAAAGCTAAAGAAAAGTGTCCACCTTCAGCAAGGTGACTGGATATAAAACTAATTTAAAAAATCAGAAGCTTTTCTTTATACAAAAAAATAAATGGGTTGAGAAAGAAATTAGGGAAGCCATACCCTTCACAATAGCCACGAACAGTGTAAAATACCTGGCGTTTACTCTAACCAAGCAAGTGAAAGACTTGCACAACAAGAACTTCAAGTCCTTGAAGAAAGAAATTGAAGAGAACATCAGAAGATGGAAATATCTCCCATGTTCATGGATAGGTAGGTTCAACATAATAAAAATGGCCATCCTGCCAAAAGCAACATACAGATTAAATGCAATTCCTATCAAAATCCCACCACAATTCTGTATATACCTGGAAAACGCAATTCTCAACTTTATATGGAATAACAAAAAAAAAAAAAACAAAACAGTGTAGCTAAAACAATCCTGTACAAAAAAAAAAAAAACACCTGGAGGTATCAATATCCCAGATTTCAAGCTGTACTACAGAACAATAGTAATAAAAACCAACATGATACTGGTATAGAAACAGACCAGTGGATCAGTAAAATCGAATTGAAAACCCAGAAATGAACCCACACACCAATGGTCACTTCGTTTTTGACAAAGAAACCAAAACCGTACAATGGAAAAAGAACAGCATCTTCAACAAATGGAGCCAGTCCAACTTGATGTCTACATGTAAAAGAATGAAATTAGTCCCACATTTATCACCTTGTACAAAATTTAAGTCCACGTGGATCAAAGACCTTAACATAAGGCTGAACAGAATAAGTCTATTAGAAGAGAAATTGGGGAAAACTCTCCAATTCATCAGCACAGGTGACAACTTCCTGAACAGAGCATCAACAGCTAAGGATATAAGACCAACAATCAATAAATGGGACCTCATGAAACCAAAAATCTTCTGTAAGGCAAAAGACACTGTCATTCGAAAAAAATGGCAACCTTCAGATTGGAAAAATTCTTCACCAACCCCACATCTGACAGAGGGCTAATATCCAAAATTTACAAAGAACACAAGAAATTAAATGCCAAAAAAACAAATAATCCAAACAAAACATTGAAGAACAGAGCTAAAAAGAGAATTCACAAAGGAGGAATCCCTAATGGCTTAGAGACACTTGAAGAAATGCTCAGCATCCCTAATCATCAGAGAAATGCAACTCAAGATGACTCTGAGATTCCATTTCACACCTGTCAGAATGGCTAAGACCTAAAGCTCAAATGACATCACTTGTTGGCAAGGTTGTGGAGAAAGGGGAAAACTCTTCCATTGCTGGTGGGAGTGCAAGTTTGTACAACCACTATGGAAATCAGTCTGCTGATATCTTAGAAAAGTTAGAATAGCTCTACTCAGGACCCATCCATATCACTTCTGTGTATACATCCAAAGCATTCCTCACCAAATCACAAGAAAGTTTCCTCATCTATTTTCATAGCAGCCTTATTTGTAATAGCTAGAAACTGGAAACAACTCAGATGTCCCTCAACCAATGAATGGATAAAAATATGTGGAATACTGCTCAGCCATCAGAAACAATGAAATCACCCAATTTGCAGCCAAATAATAGAACTAGAGAAGCTCATCCTGAGTGAGCTAACCCATGGTCAGAAGGATGCACATG
Source organism: Lophiomys imhausi (assembly GCA_907164525.1). Classification (NCBI taxonomy): domain Eukaryota; kingdom Metazoa; phylum Chordata; class Mammalia; order Rodentia; family Muridae; genus Lophiomys; species Lophiomys imhausi. The sequence continues at coordinate 5,040,185 of CAJQZJ010032546.1, forward strand.
GCATCTATTTACTTATAATCGGATTTTAGCTATATAGTATAGAATAACTATACTACAACCAATGCACCAAAGGGAGCAGGAACATAGACTTTGTTTCCTGTCAATGAGACACTTTGCCCTAGTGGTGCTGTCTTGTAGGCCTCCAATGTATAAGGATTCTCTTGGTCCTCATATGACTGCTGAACTGGAGCAGGAGACTGTTATTTAGGGACACTCCACTCCAGAGGAGTGGGATGGAAGTGATAGGGGTAGAGGGTTGAAGGGTGGGACAGGGAGAAGTGGAAAGAGGTCACTGATGGAGATGTAGCTGGAAGTAATAAATAAATACTTTTAAAAGACCTCAAAGGAAAGCTTAAATGTTCAAGTTACCTGGAGGATGAGAGCAAAAGATAATTTTTTCCATTTTGTTAGGGAATAAAATTCTTAGATATTGTCTAACAAATTGGATCTGAATAAAAGAGGTTTTCCAAAGTGAACTATTTAGTCTAAACTACTACAGAGATCTTCAGTCCTCTAGAACTTTCACAGAATTTTTAGTTTTCCAGAACTACTTTTCAAACATCACATTTCTGTTAATATGTGAATGCCATTGTCAAAACAAAAATTTTATCAAACAAATAAAATGAAGTAAAAATAGAAGGAATTTAACTCAGGGCTATAGCAATAAGAAACAAGACTTCAGTCTGAGATTATACATGTTTAGTTTATAAGCCTCTGAATGATAAGGCTTCTTTGACCATCTATGTTTGCTAATTGTCCTAGCCCAAATTAAATAAACTTGCTTAGTTCTTTTATGACAGAAGAAAAATTTACATTTATATCAAAGAGTTTGATCATCAATATATTAGACTCCTGTATTCCATGGAAGCTGGTAGGTAAAGACGTAGCCTCATGGTGATTATAATTCATAGGTGGATGTGAGGTCCTCAGGAAAGACAGTCTTAAATTTAAAAAGCAATGTGTTTAAAGTTCTATATCTAACTCAGCTTTCATACTAACTTGCAACACAATTTTAAAAACATCTTCTTAGATCCAGAACACCCTCTTGATTCCTAAACAACTCAAAATTTAACTATGAGACTCTAGCTATCTATTCTTCAACCACCTCAGAAGCTGAGTTAGATACAGAACTTTAAACTCATGGAGATGGTTAGATAGTAGAATGTTAAAGTCAGGTGCCAAATACATATGGACTGGACATTGGGAATGTATACTAATCTATATAACTCTCATAATTGTGGCCTATTTATTTCTGCTGTTTTGTATTGTATTTATTGTTATAAGAGAAAGAACCATTTGTTGGACTGAAAGGGGGAGCTGTTGGGGAGAAAACATATACCTTAAACTAAAAAAAAAAAATGGTAGAGGATGGGGGGGTTGAGGGGGAAGAGGGTGGAAGTGTGGGACAGGATGGGAGAGTAGGGAGGGGATTGTGATTGAGATGTAACTTGAAGAAATAAAAAATAAATTATAAAAAAAGAAAAAATCAATAAGTGAAATTTTAAAACAGTTTTAATCGTCACCTTGTTTCCTTAATGATTTCATGCTTCTTCTTTTCTTTTATCTATTTAATCATATGTATATATGTATAGTCTATGCACATAAATATTAACTATTAGGCAATGAACTCCAGAGATCTCCTTTCTTCTATCTCGTCCTCCCCACAGCACACAGGAACTACAGACCTGTACCACCATATCTTTCAGTTTTATGTGGTCTAGGGTTCTGAATGATTGCCCTCACATTTGGATAGCAAACATGTTACCAGCTAAGACATCTCTTAATTTCAATTTTTAAATATTCTTCTATTAGCTTTGGTTTTTCTACAACAATGTAAATTATCCTCATGCAAAAATCTTATGCTTTGATTAGGAAAAGCAGGTTTAATATCAATGACAATATAATACTTTCTTCTAATAATCTTCAAGGCTAGAGTGAGGACAATATTGCTTTGAGTAGCTTGCACACACACACACAGGAATTTAATACAAATAATTTTTTCTAATTGATCAAGAAAATACATTTTTTTCCTGGAATAGAAATGAAAATAGAATTGATAATGCTCAGTAGGCTCCTACTTTCATCTTTTCTATACTGTTTGTCAAAATGATGTGCCATGCATATTATTTTGAGAGAAAGAGAGGTTGAATTTAATCAGTGCCTTTTGTTTTCTTGCTATTTGCATTGATTGCTGAAGCTTAGCTCTTTGGTTTGGTTGAGTCATTATTTGTTCCTTCCCATCCTTCCTTGCTTCTCTTTGTTCCATTAGCATCTTTATTTTATAATTACTTTATTGTTCAAACTGAAGCACACTCTTTACTTACAGGATTGTTTTTTTTCTTTTAATCATAAATTTTACTTCAATGGAAAGTAATTTGAACAAATCTGGCCTAAATTTAGGAATTATATTTCCATATGAAGCTGGGGGAGTTAGTAGCATTCTACTGAAAGATATGGCTAATTATGTAAATTAACATAATACCCCTTCTGTAGGACATGTTGTATTGATTGTCCCAGTTAATGATATTAGGCTACCCATGCACTTTGCTGCTTGTCTAATCAAGCAATAGAAACCATTTCTCTACCCCTTTGATTTGCCTGAATCTTGTGACTTGCACTGGTCTATAGATTAATAATAACCTAGTTTTGCCAGTACTAACACTGTAAACTCAAATTGTTATCTGCATTTTGCAAGAGAATAAGAATAGATCAGCTAAAGGGAAGCTTTGGAACTAACTGAAGACAAAAGAATATTCTCAGTTGTTGTTCTCCTACATCAGCCCACCCCCAAAAGAGCATCATAAACGGAATGAAATGCATAAAGTGTCAAGGTCAAAATCAGATACATTTGTCTATATAACAGAATTTCTTTCTCCAAAGACTTAGAAAAAAATTGAATACATATGTTGTCCAACACTGAGGTGGTGACACTCACTACTCAGGTTTTAAAGAAAGGCATCATATTCTTGTTTATTACATTCTTCCATATAATTTTTTAAATGCCTGCTGAGTGTCATGATGCAAGTCAAATTCCATCAGTGTAAATACTAAATAAACAAATTCAAATTTTGAAATGACGGTGAAAAACAGAAAAGGCAGTCTACATCAATATCATATGGCATTGTGTATCAGATTGGAATAAGGGTCCAGAGAGACCCTAATAAGTTCTTTAACTCAGGTCAAGCTTTTTACTGATGGTGGTTAATACCTGTGGGAACTGTGAATCTAACTGAGTAGAAACTAAATATGTAAAAAAAAAAAAAGTGGCATTGCATGTGGTAGGTAGTGGAGAGAGAGAAAAAATAGAAAGACTAAGAGAGAGAGAAACATATATATATATATATATATATATATATAAATTGTGCAAGTCAGCTTTTGGGAGTCTCTTCTCACCCATATGGTTGAAGCAGTCTCTCTTGCCTGTTTGCTGCTCAACTTACTCTATACTAGCAGAACTGTGGGCTCCAACACTAATCTCCCATTTCTACTCCCATCTCACTATCATATTGTTTGTGTGTGTGTGTGTGTGTGTGTGTGTGTGTGTGTGTGTGTAGAATTTGGAGTCTCGGGTAATCAGGTTTACAAGGCAAGTTCATTTTACATGCTAAGGCATACCTCCCCACCCCAGAATACATATATACATATATACATACATACATACACCCATGCTTGCATATATACATACATATAAACAAACATGCACACAACAGAAAATGCCAAAAATATTTTTGACCTCTCGCTACCAACTGACATAAACTGTTTACGATAATTAAGAAACGGAAACTAATAGTCATGAAAACATGTCATTTTGTTAGTTACTATGACAGTCTATCACAGTTATTTTCTAAGCTACTCAGAAATCAAGTTGCTAAGAGACAAGCAATATTTGCTTATCTAAATATAAAAGATAGATAGGGCATCTTCAAAAACCTCAATAGATCTGCAGAATATGGCATTCAAAGATGTTTTCTTAACTTAAGATTTTTTGATATCGAGACATGTCAGCTCCTGACAGCACCCCCTATATTACTCCAAGTAGAAGATGAGCAT
>CAJQZJ010032546.1:5049234-5075896 GCA_907164525.1 Lophiomys imhausi
GTCTGTCAGAGAAGCGGGGCCAAACGACTGAAGAGCGATGCTGTAATGTATGGAGAGAAAATGGGAACTGTCCAGGCAGCCACTGGTATGTCATTTCTTAGTTTTGGAAGCTGCAGGCCCTGCACTTCCTATATAATCAGATATATTTATCCCTCTCAGGTCTCTGAGGTGGTTAAAGAATAGATAGCTAGAGTCTCATAGTTAAATTTTGAGTTGTTTAGGAATCAAGAGGGTGTTCTGGATCTAAGAAGATATTTTTAAAATTATGAGGCAAGTTAGTATGAAAGCTGAGTTAGATATAGAACTTTAAACTCATGGAGATGGTTAGATAGTAGAATGTTAAAGTCAGGTGCCAAAAACATATGGACTGGACATTGGGAATGTATGCTAAGCCATATAACTCTTATAATCGTGGCCTATTTATTTCTGTTGTTTTGTATTGTATTTATAGTTATAAGAAAAAGAACCATTATTTGGATTGAAAGGGAGAGCTGTTGGGGGGAAAAATAAATACCTTAAACTAAAAAAAAAAAAAAAAGAAGGGAAGAGGATGGGGGGGTTGAGGGGGCGGAGGGTGGAAGGGTGGGACTGGAGGGGGGAGTAGGGAGGGGATTGTGATTTAGATGTAACTTGAAGAAAAAAAATAAAGTATTTTAAAAAAATAAAAAAAATAAAAAAAAGAATTCTCTGGCTTCAAACAAGCATCAGTTTCTTGCTGTTCTGTATTTTTTAGTAGTGTGTACAAATTGTAGCCTGGACATGGCAATACAAAGCAAATAGAATATGAGGAGAAAGAGAAAGAATGAAGACTTCCTCCTTAACTTAACTCGGTAGTAGTAAAATCTGCAATCATTAGGGTTTCAACCTGTAAATACCTGCAATTTAGTTTTATATCTTCAAAAACATCTCTCCAAGGTTACACATCACATAAATTAAATAATTTTATTTTGAAAATTTATACAGATTTTTTAGTTAATTAAATTTTGATGTCAGGACAACTGAAGTTGTTACCCATGGACTGCCTCACATATCTTGGCCAAGTGAACACATTCTTAATTTTTCTTTCTCTGCTTTGGATGAATTATTTACTGGTCAAACTGTCATTTCCAGGAATACAGATGGAACATGAGTTCACAGTGTGTCACTTAATAGAGAATTATTTTTCCTTCATTAAGTATCTTTACAGAGTCAATCATTGCTTCTAACCAACCACAGGTGTGCCCAGCTGTCTTTCAGCCCACATTCTCACTCACCTGTAAGCATCTCTCAGTATCAGAACTTAATCACTTCAGAGCTAGCTTTGCCACCTTTTCTCTGGAGTGATGCTGTTCTGCTCTTTGTTTTGATAAATCAAAGGAAGAAATTAAAATATGGCATGATCTCTACCTCTCTCTTTGTTTCCAAATAATCATCTTCTTCTTCTTCTGGACTTTTTCCTTTACCTTAAAGAGCATTCAATTCTTTTTATATCTTGCTTAACAAAATCGACTTACTTAAGATTTGTCTGGGAACAAATACCGCTCTTAAATGTTTTGTGTTTATAGTATGTAATTTTTTTTCCTATTAAACATTAAATAGAAAAGAGGAAACCTTAACTTTAGGAATTTTGGATTTAAGAACCAGCTGTATGATATTATCACTAGCAAATAATCTAAATGTTTTACATTATCTTTCAATAAAGTAATATAAATGATTTTATTTTGGTATAATAATGTAATTGTGTATATATTAGAGAATTATTTAAAAGATGGGTGGCACTTTAAAGCATTATGAAATTTTTGGTGGTGATATAAAATAGGTAAGTGGAATGTAAATTTCTAAAATGCTACAAAAGTGAAAAAAGCCATCCTTTTTCTTGTATTTAGAATTTTAAATGACTCTGAAAAAGGTCAAATATTATTTTTAGGAAAGGACAAATTTGCCAGAAAGAAATGTGCTCAATGGCTGTGCTTAGAGTATCTGGGTGGAGTATTCTAAATGATTCAAGTTAAAACTTTTACATTTGTATGATTACCCCATTATAAATCAAAAGCCTTAGATTATCTATCCGTTTGTCTTTCTTCTATCAGTCCACCTATCTACTTGCTGTCTGTGCTTTTTATCTTCTCACAAATATACACATTTTAGAAAATGGCAGCAGCAGTTTCTTCTGTAATCATGGTGTAGTGAAATGCCGCATTTATATCTTCTAAAGAATATTTTATTTAAAAAAACTGTTTTTATACTTCATGAACTTGACATGCTCCTTATCCAAGAACTCCTTAAGTTATTTCTCAAAGAGAAAAATATTCTATGATTAAGATAGAGGCTGTGAAGGCAAAACACTCATCTGCTATTTGTTCACTTTATTATGTTTCACTTTCTCAACAATGTTGGGTGTGTGTGAGAGAGAGAGAGAAATAGAAAGAGAAAGAGAGAGAGAGAGAGGGAGAGAGAGAGAGAGAGAGAGAGAAACAAAGACACGCAGAGACATAATAGGAGTATAAGAAATGAGCTAAGTTTGTGGAAATTCATGCTCTCCCTTTCCTGGAGAATTCATCCACACCCTAGTGTTTTGTAACTTTAGATATTATTGATTATAAAATGCAAACATACCATTTAATTATTTATTTATGAGATTTGATTGCCCTGTATAGCCCTAGGTCATTTAGGACTCTCTATATAGATTTTATTAGTATACAACTCACAGTGATCTGCTTGACACTTTCTTCAGAGTGCTGGGATTAAAAACATTCACCACTATGGCAAGCTCCATACTTATTCATAAATTTGGAGAAATAGATATCAAAATCACTGGATTTGTGTTTTTTCTTTACTGGCTTCCAGCAGGTAGCATTAATTATTTCAACATTGTAGGAGGGTAATGACAGCAGTCTTTGTGCTATCTAAATCATGGCTCAAGTAATATGGGTGTTTCTTGGTGGGAGTTACTTAAAATCTCATTAGTGAAGAAAGCATACATATGAGAATTATGTAAATATATTATGATTTTAAACATAATCTTTAAATCTATAAGATCAAATGCAATATGGACAACTCAGTAGAATGAGTCTCTTGAATTTGATCTATTCCCTACAAAACCAAGAGGAAAAAACTGAGAAACTCAGACATTTTTATAAGAACAAACAATGAGTTTTTCCAAGGATGACCAGTTACAAACAAGTATATTCTAGACACTCCAGGGTCTTCGGGTAAAGATCAAAGAGAGCTTTGATATAATGTGCATAAAAGACTTATAAAGGATTAGATTAACAGTATTCTAACTATAAAAGGAATGGACAATATGTGACAATTGAAAGATATGGGAAAGAAAGTTTGGAATTTGATCTTAATAAATTGCTTACGACTTTTACTTCTCATGAGATATTCAATGGATAATTCACTGGGCATGAAAATAGTTTTTTCCAATAATTGTTTTTTTTACATTTATTTGCTTTCTCTTAAATCAAGGAGAAGGGTGTATCAAAATGACCTTTTCATAGAGACTACTTTCTGTAAGGTGCAGAGGAAAGTATATCAATTTTGAAATATGCTGAAAAGTTGAAGCAACAGAGGGAGATTCTTGTTATGCAGACAACTAAGAATGAATAAAGACCACAGAGCAGGCTTGAATGGGCATGCTATGAATACCTTGTGCTGAGTTCCATGAAATTAAAATGTAGCAAAGTTGTTACAATGTATAAAAATGCAAAAGACGAAAATTATTTGTTTTGATATAATGAACTTGTCTGCTTATATTTGCTTCTGAGTATGTGTAGGTTGTGGTGACATAAACTTTCATGATGTCTTTAATGTAGGGAAACCCAAGATCCTGAAATATGATTGTATGAAAATTAGCATTTTGTGTGAGATGCAGAAAGGTAGAAAAATGTTCTCAGCAAATTGTTTTGCTTTACATGCTTAACAAGTAAGAATGAAATCTTACTTGTTAAGCCTGTAAATCTTACTTGCTAGAATCTTTTTGTACTAGGAACACAGTAATTTACATGCAAAATACATTCAGGTGAAACTATTTGAGAATATGAGTGTAACAGGATTATCGTTTGTCACAAGTTATTACTCTAGAAGGCTCCTTAGGAGAGGTATGAATTTATTCTGAAGTAACAAAGTGCATAATAACAGCAATGCATCTCTAAGTCACACCTGCTCAGAGGAATCTTTTTTTCTCTATTTTTTTTACATATTCAGATGTAGATTTTAATTAATATTTTAAAATGTATTTATTACTTCAGGATACATCTCCATCACAGTACCCTCCTTACACCCCTCCCAGTCCTACCCTCTAGCCCCTATCCGTTCCATCCCACTCATTTGGAGTGGAGTCTCCCTACATATCAGTCCCCCACCCCAATTCAGCAGTCATATGAGGGCCAAGAGCCTCCTCATACACTGGGGGCCTACAAGGCAACACCACTAGGGAAAAGTGTCTCATGGACAGGTAACAAAGTCTATGTTCCTGTTCCCCTTGGTTCTTTGGTTGTAATATAGTTATCTTGTGCTATATGGCTAAAATATGATTATAAGTGAATAGATGCCATGTGCATCCTTCTGAGTCTGGGTTAGCTCACTCAGGATGAGTTTCTCCAGTTCCATCATTTGGCTGCAAATTGCATGATTTCATTGTTTCTGCTGGCAGAGTAGTATTCCATTGTGTAGATGTACCACAATTTTTTTTTTATCCATTCCTAGGTTGAGGGTTGAGGGACATCTGGGTTGTTTCCAGTTTCTAGCTTTTAAAAATAAGGCTGCTATGAACATAAATGAGGAAACTTCTTATGATTTGGTGAGGAATCATTTGGATGTATACACAGAAGTGGTATGGCTGGGTCTTGAGGGAGAGCTACTCTGGGATTTCTAAGATGTCCCCAGACTGATTTCCATAGTGGTTGTACAAGCTTGCACTCCCACCAGCAAGGGAGGAGTGTTCCCCTTTCTCCACAACGTCCCCAGCATGTGCTGTCTTTTGAGCTTTGGGTCTTAGCCATTCTGACAGGTGTGAGATGGAATCTCAGAGTTGTCTTGAGTTGAATTTCTCTGATGATTAAGGATGTTGAGCATTTCTTCAAGTGTCTCTTAGCCTTAGGGATTTCTCGTTTGTGAATTCTCTGTTTAGCTCTGTTCCTCAATGTTTTGTTTGGATTATTTGTTTTCTTGGCATTTATTTTCTTGTGTTCTTTGTAAATTTTGGATATTAGCCCTCTGTCAGATGTGGAGTTGGTGAAGAATTTTTCCCAATCTGAAGGTTGCCATTTTGTTCGAATGACAGTGTCTTTTTCCTTACAGAAGCTTTTCAGTTTCATGAGTTCCCATTTATTGATTGTTGGTCTTAGATCCTGAGATGTTGGTGTTCTGTTCAGGAAGTTGTCACTTATGCTGATGTGTTTGAGGGTTTTCCCCACTTTCTCATCTAATAGATTTAGTGTGTCCTATCAAAATACCACCACAATGCTTTATAGATCTGGAAAAAGCAATTCTCATCTTCATATGGAATAACAATAACCCAGAATAGATAATCAATCCTGTTAAAAAAAAAAACCATCTGGAGGTATCACTATCCCAGATTTCAAGCTGTACTACGGAGCAATAGTAATAAAAACAGCATGGTACTAGTATAGAAACAGACCAGTGGATCAATGGAATCGAATTGAAGACCCAGAAATGAATCTACACACCTATCATCACTTAATTTTTGACAAAGAAGCCAAAACTGTACAATGGAAAAAGGACAGCATCTTCAACAAATGATGCTGGTCCAAATGGATGTCAACATGTAAAAGAATGAAATTAGACCCATACCTTTCACCTTGTACAAAACTTAAGTCCAAGTGGATCAAAAACCTTAACATAATGTGGGAGGAATCTTTTTACTAAGCCTAACATCCAACATTTTCATACAATGACAATCTCTGCCCTTTCATGGGCATATCATATCAATTGCTAAAATGTTGTCTTTTAATCACAGAGAGTCAGGATCTGTTTTATTTAAAAGGCTATGTGTTTTAATAAGGACATAATAGTGTAATAGGTCAACATCAAAAATCTAAATTATTAGGTTTTTTTACTGTCCAGGAAAACTTAGTGCTTTTGCATCTAAATTAGAAACAATGGGTCCTGAGGAGGTTTTTCCATCAGTAAATTCTTTCCCCAAATACATGAGGACCTGAATGTGGGACTAGTGAAGTCAAGTATCTTGGAGAAGAACCCTAAACTAGCATAATTCTCAGCCACATTGTAAATATTTATCTTTATGCCTGCAGACAAGTTTAGTTCTCTTCCATCTTCAAGAATCTTCTCTTTCAAACAAATGAAGGTGATTACAGAAATCCATAGTTAATCAACTAATAAATGAGTCTCAACAAATAAATATACAGTACAACTCCTGCACCTATCACTCAGGGAACATCACAGAAGCAGGCAGAAAATTTTATGGTTTAGAGAAACAGAAAGTGCACTCTGAGGTTTTGTCTCCTAGTAATGTTAGAATAAGTTCCACACATGAAGTCTAATCAACATTACTGCCTAAATACAACCTAAACAATGACCAATAGACCAAACAACCTGGATGAGGGAAATCTCATAGGACCTCATCCACAGATAAGGAAATTTAGGCAAATAATAAATACTGAGATATACAGAGAAAAGTTGTCTTCCCCAGGGAAGAGGAACCCCAATTGGTTATTCAGTACCAACTGTTCAGCACTGAAATTATATAAACACACTGAAGTTACATTTTATGTAATGTACAGAATATAATTAGATATTTAAGGATATATTTAAATATGTGTACACATGTATATACATACATATGTATATATATATAGTGTGTGTGAGTATTTGTGAGTGTAAGTGTGATCAGCACTTAAAGAAAAACAGTCCATGAATTTGAGAAAGAGCAAGTGGCTTTCATAGGAATGATTGGATGGAGAAAAGGGCCAGGGAAAAATGATGTAATCAATTATATTTTAACTTTAAAAAATAATTATGATAAAATAGTAAAAAGGAAAAATGCCAAATATGGTGACAGATGATTCTTATCTTAGCACTGGGGAAGTATAAATAAGCAGTAATTTAGTGCTTGCTGCCAGACCAATCTAGCTGTATTAGAGATCTCCATGTTTAGTGGGATATCATATTTCAAAGAATATGGTGAATAGTTGTAGAGAACAATCACCTAATGTTGACCTTTGACCTCCACATGTTCACGTACCATGCACCTACACGCATGTACATATCTACATATACAAGAAAAATTACCAGAAAGTGTAAAAGTCAATAAGGCTATTTTGAAGATTATGATAATTTTAAGCAAAGTAAGTGGAGCAGAGCTTGGTATAAATTGATTGTTTGTGTGTTGAAATTAGAAGGCTATTGTTATTGCACTGCTTTGGATGCTGTCCTTTAGTTAAGATGATAGAGATCCCACTGAGAGCACAACCTTATGGCTCTGACCCAGGCTTTTTTGGGTCCCTCTTCATAATTAACTAAAGCATTTTTTTCTGGTTATTAAAAGCTAAGAGAGGAATGGTAATTCTAGCCTTGGGACTGTTAAGAACTAAGTGATCCTAAATGCGGGTTGCCCATTTTGCTCATTCAGCACCAATCTCCAAATAACAGCTTATAAATTAACTAGTTCTTGTACCTCTTGCAAGATAACTTTAAGGCAAACTTTCTTGTTGAGAGCTATGTTAGTTAATTAAGTGAGTAATCTCTGACATCTTCATCCATATATAGTCCCACTGTCATTTTGCCACTAGGAAGAGTGACATGAGGGAACACATTCATTTACCCAGCCTACATTAACAGTTGGCAAATGTGATTTTACTGAAACTTAAATGAAAAGCTAAACTCAGCAATTTAATCCCCATAATGAGATATGAATTATTTCAAGAATCTGTGTGCCCCCTCTGGTTACAGAGTGCTGTTTCCAGATATCAACTAGTCAATCATTTTCACCACAAAGCTTCTTATTATCTAAAATAGTTTTAATCATTGAAGGCATTTGGAATTCCAGAAAGAGAGCACAAAAAATACCCTATCAAAACATAATAAACCAGTCACAATGAATCCATATTTATCTTGCTAAAAAGAGAAAATTAGAAATTTTGGTTTTGGGGAGATAAATACCATGTACTTTCCACTGCTTGTATTATTGCCAACAATGATAAACATATGTAAGAAAAACTGTTTAAATTGATTAAAATAACAATTACAATAAAATAAAATATGAACGTATTAGTTAAACATTAGAGGGGATTACATTCACATAAGTATATTAAGTGTCTCTAAGTCCTATACATTCAAATCCATATTAAGTAAAAATCTATCAGTAGCTTATGACATTGAATTCCAAGTGTATATAACATATAATTTGTTTATAGTGAACATGGCAAACTAGATTTCAGTTTGTGTCAACCAAAATGTCTTCTTTCATACAAAAAGAAGTTCAAACATGAATAATCATACATCAGGGGGATATTAGAATCTACTTTCATAACTAATTATTGTTTATATTTTGGAGGCAATGTCTTGCAGTAGTCCAGGTGACTTGGAATTCACGCTGTTTCCTGCACTGGTTTTGGACTTTGAGTCTTACATCAGTCTCCTAAGTTCTCAGATTAAACTATTCAGACAGTACCCTGGCATTGTAATCATATTTTTGGGGTTTTTTTTTGAAACACTGTCCTGGAACTTGTCTACAGACCAGCCTGGCCTTGAACTAACAGAGATACTCCTCAACTAATTATGGTAGGCTATATGATGAGCTTTAAAGTAAGATGCCATAAAGTAATTTCAACTCTAAAATACATTTGGCATGAGTTAATAAGCAGACTTTCTTTTGAGTGCTGAAATATCAAAGTAAACAAAAGTCAATATTCATGTGGAATTACTCTATTGAGGAAAATAAGCAATGGATAAAGAATTGATCATGTTGATCATGCCCTACAATAGCATCTAATAGAGCCATTAGAAAATTAACACTGTAAGCATAAAGAAAATGATAAAGTTGTTATTTTACACTAAGTAGAAAATCTCCCTAAGGAGAAGTCAAACTAAATAATTAAGAAAGTGAAAGAAAAACAACTAGGCAAATATGTCTGTAAAGGCAATTCCAAGTCTGCCATGGCAAGTGGAATGCTCTGAGAGAGAATTAACTGTGGTATTTCCAGAGTCCTTAAGACTATATGGCCAGCCTATGTTTAAGAGAAAAATACAAAAATAGAAAAGAGTAGATTTGCTCATCATGGAACTTGGATTGTGGTTTGTGGTAGGGAAACTATGGAGATTTTTGATAGAAGAATATGATGTGGTATCAAAATTTCACTCTCACAGCTGTGGCTTATATGTCATGTAGTGAGAACAATGATAAGATGACACTGCATGTATCACGTACAGTCCAAAGTAAGCCACATGCACAGAGTGGACTCCGACTGTTTTCTTTGTGTGTGTGTGTGTGTGTGTGTGTGTGTGTGTGTGTGTATGTGTGTGTGTGTGTTTATGGTCTTTCTTTTTGAACATTTTGGGTTTGTTTAAAGAGAAAGAAAAAAAATGAAGATGAGTAAGTGGGTGGAGACCTGGGAGTTGGAGAGGGAAAAGAATATGACTTCAAGACCCAGCTAGTTATACCACCTTTTGGCATATACCCAATAAAGGCTACATCCTAACAAAAGTGTACTTGTTCAACTATGTATAGCGACTTTATTCATAATAGCCCAAAACAATCCAGAACCTCAAGTAAAAAATGGTTAAAGAAGATAAACCCAGAAATGATAGAGAAAACGTGGCACATTTACCCAGTGGATCATTACTCAGATATTAAAAAATAATGACATCATGAAATTTGTAGGTAAATGAATAGAACTAGAAAAATTCCTTGAGCAAGGCAAGCCAAATCCACAAAGACAAACATGGTATATACTCACTTATAAGTAAATATTAGCTCTAAAGTAGAGGATAATCACACTACAAACAATGGACCCAAAGAGACTAATAACAAGGCTCTAGTTAGGATGCAGGGATCTCCCTGTGAAAAGGAAGTAAAACATATTTTGTGGGTGAATTGCAGACAGGTGGGTATCGGAATGGGAGGGATCATGTAGGGAAGAAATAAATGAAGGGAGAGAATATAGTGATAAACACCTGGAATAGGGGTGGGACATTTAGGGGTGACGTGGAGCCCTAGTGCAGTGGAACTGACTTGGAACCTATGAGGCTGACCCTACCAAGGATGTCTAATAAAGGATGATACAGTGCCTGAATTGGCTATCTTCTGTAACCAAGCAAGGCTCCCAGTGGTGGGACTGGTATACCATCCCAGCCACAAAACTTTCAACCCACACCTATCTTGGTTGCAAGATATGCTGGGACAATGGTGGCTAAGAAGCTGTGGGAATGGCCAACCAATAACTGACTGAGGCCCAAGCCAAAGAGGGATCCCATACCCGATATTGTCTGGATAATCAGGAACTGTAAATTGATGGCTCAGAAACTAAGGTACAAACAAACACAACTGACAAGAACAACAGCAAAAGATTTCTATAATCACAGAGCAGTGCCTAGTCCAATTGTCAGTAGAGAGATTTTTCCACCAGTTTATGGGAGCAGATGCATAGACTCACAGCCAAATAATAGGCTGAGTTTGGGGATCCTTATAGAAGAGGGGAAGGAAGAACTGGAGGAGCAAGAGGAGTCAAGAACACCAGGAGAACACAGTCCACATAGTCAACAGGACTCATAGGGGCTCACAGAGACTGATGAAGAAATGAGGGACCTTGCATGGGTCTCCTCTGCATACATACTGTGGTTGTTTATCTTGGGTTCCTGTGGAATTCCTAATAGTCCAAGTGGGGTATCTGATGCTTTCGTTTGTTCTTGAGACCCCTTTCCTCCTACTTGGTTGCCTTGTCCAGCCTTGATATGTGGGTTTGTGTCTAGTCTTATTGCATCTTGTTATGCCACGTTCAGCTGATATCACAGGGAAGCCTGCTATTTCTGAAGCAAAAAGTAGGAGTAGTGGATTCATGGGAGAGGGAAGGAGGTGGGAAGACAAGGAGGAATGGAGGTGTTGAAGTTCAGGAATCGCTGCACGCTGACCACTGAAAGACCAGGCAAAGACTGACCGAAGTTTATTGAATCCTGAACAAACACTGATCAGTCAGGGACTCAGTCTTAGATTCAGAAACCAGGACTGTGTACCCTGGCTGTTTCCAGAAAGAAATTTTAGAGGAAAAAAAATCATAATCAAGCAGAAAGTATCAATTCTATTTCAGGTACTCTGTCTTTAACCAAGCAAGAAGAATGAATTCCATTTATAGGTACATTCTACCTAGGTAGCTAATCAAAATATTTTAAACTTATTGGCTAGGAATTAGGGCAGGGCAAACTTGGGTCTTTCCACTCCCTCATCATCTGGGGGAAGAAAGATAGCAGGGTATTATTTTGTTTAAGTAGAACATACATCATTAATTCAAGCAGAACATTGAACAAATATTGAATTGTAAGTAAAAGGCCATTTTTATCTCAGACAGGCAGAGCCAGAGAACTTGAACTCAATTTCATTTATGATCAAGAAAGTGACTAAAGACAAAAATGGCTGCAGTTATGTTACATAGTAAGCCCTGGACATTTACGAACATTTCTTAATGTTGGTGGGCTTCAACAGATGGAAAGGAGGCTGTGGTCAGGATGCATTGTAGGAGAGAAGAATAAATTTTTGAAAAGAATACTTAAAAATAAATCAATTTTTAAAAATTAGAGTGAAAACAGCTTCCAAAGCTATAGGTTTTTTTCTTCCACTCTTGTTCAATCATAGAAGCTGATTATCCAAAATCAAATTGTCATCTCTGAAAATATATAGAGTAGAATCATACAGAATGAACAGTTTGTTCTGCATTTAAGAATATGTTTATACATATATGTATGTGTGTGTTTGTGTGCAAAACAACAATTGAAAGAAACCAGACCATGAATTAAAAAGGTGTTACATGAGAAGGTTTGGAGGGTAAAAAGGAATGGAAGAAATGCTATAACAATATTATAATCTCAAAGGAAAACTTAAGTGCATAAGTGCATATAAGTAACATTTTGAAGAGTGAGAAAGATATATATATGTGTGTGTGTGTGTGTGTGTGTGTGTGTGTGTGTGTGTGTGTGTGAAATAGTTAATGAAGAAAAGAAGCCATGAACCCAAAAAAATCAAGGAAGCTGTATGGAAGAGTTTGTCTGGAATGAAGAATAGAAGAAAATCATGAAATTATACTATAATCTCAAAAGATAAATAACTAAAAATTGTAATTTTCCATGCTTAAATGTAAAATGAAGAGACAAAAGAAATTATGCACACTGAAGAGGTTTATATTGGTTTTCAAAACTAGAACCATCAATTTCATTTACATTTGTTTCTGGAAAATTACACAAGTGTATTATAAAAATTGGACTGGCTGTCACCAAGTGGAAAAAGGACATTTCTTTAAGCCTCAGTCAGTTCAACCAGGGTAAGAGAGTTTTCTCCAGACAGTTCCAGTATTAAAGTGTCTCCTCAGTTTGGGGGTATTCTGTACAATCTCATTTTCAGTATTGTTTTATAACTAGGCAAGCTCTGAAATTAATAACTATTGCTACAGCTGTAGATTAAGTTTAAGTAAACATTATCAAATGAGAAAACATATCACCATTTTTCAGGAAGAAGATATATGCAATAAGATGGTTTGGTTTAGTTAGATTTAGAATTTTACCAAGAAAAGGAACATATGGAAAAGTGTTGTGATTGTGTAAGTACATATTTAAAATTTTAGTAAATCATATGCTACATAATGTTTAGTATTTGATTAAGTTTCCAGCCTAGAGCTTAGTCATGATTAGTACCTTTACAGTGTTATGTACTATCAGGATTATATAACTCTTTTGTACTTCCATCTTCGACACTGAAAGTACTGAAGATAAAAGATAACCTTTCTCTCTGATACATTCCTAGTACCCATCTTTATGCCTTTATCTTCTCAAATTAAACTACATATATACGGCCCATAAGTAGAATAATTTGACTTTTTTCCCCTTTTGGTTCTGGCTTATTTCACTTAACATCATCAGGGTTCATATATTTGTAACATATGCCAACATTTTATTTTTTGGTTTGACTTATATTTCTTGGCCTACATATACCACAATACATTTACACAACTATCCATTGCTAGAAAATAGAGTTGTTTCAAAGTTTTTTCTGTTGTGTGTAATGATATGTGAACATTGTTAATCAGATACCTGTTTAAGACAATGATTTCCTTTGATTTGTATATGTACCCAGAAGTGAAATCTAGTTATCTTACAGTATCTGTCCATGTAGATTTTAAAGGACTGCCTTTTTTCTACAGTGGTTGCATTATCTTACATCTTTAACAGTTGTGTATAAGAGCTCTAATTTTTTTAGGTCCTCACTAACAATTGTGATTTTAATTATTTAATTGTCTCTTTCCTTTCCTCCCACTACCTGTTCTATATCAAATTGATAGTTTCTTTTTCACTGATTGTAATTGTGTGCATATATATATATTAATTGTGTGCATATATATGTGTGTGTGTGTACACATATAGATTTCTATATAAATAAATGTATATACATATACTTCCCTATATATACAACCTACTCAGTTGGCAGAATGTTACTTTAATGTATGATTTTAGAGCTGAGCATTTGGTAGTCCATAGTAGTTGGTGTTCTCTTTCCTGGGAAAGACTTTTCCATCCACTGAGCATTTTTTACTTTCCTGAAATTCTTTGTATAGACTTGTACAGCCACTTCAAAAATTAATAGAGCAAAATCTCAGTAAATTAGGAATAGTTCTACCTCAAGACCCAGCCATACCACTCCTGGACATATGCCCACGAAATTCTCCACCAGACCCAAGGACATCAACTCAATTATGTTCATAACAGTTTTATTCATAAGAACCAGAACCTGGAAAGAACCCGGATGTCCAACAACTAAATAATGGATAAAAAACAAAACAAAACAAACAAACAAAAATGTGGTACATTTACACAATGATATACTATTCAGCTATCAAAAACAATGAAATCATGAAACTTACAACCAAATGGATGGAACTAGAAAGTCTTACCCTGAGTGAGGTAGCCCAGACCCAGAAACATACACACAGTATGCACTAACTTATAGATGGATATGAGCCAGATAGTACCAGGCAATCATCCTACAACACACAGACCCAAAGAGAAAGGAACCTAGAACTACCCTATGAGAGACTCCATCTAGCACCAGATGTATACAGATGTTGAGACACACAGCCAAACAGTAGGTGGAGTTATGGGTCTCTTGAAGAAGAGGAGGGGGAAGAATAGAGGGATTCAGGGTGGGCAAGAAATCCACATGAAGACCAATAGAACCAATCAACCCCTCGAGGCTTACAGAGAATGAAACATCAACACCTCCACCCACAAAAAAAATATATAGAATGAAACTAGTCCCCCTACACATATATAGCTGATAGGTAGCTTTGTCTTTATGCAGCTCTCTTACCAAGTGGAGAAGAATAAGGGATGCATCTCTGACATGGACTCTATTGCCTATTTGTGGAACACCTTACCCTAGCTGGGATGACGTTTCAGGCCCTAGTGCAAAAGAAAGCTCTTAGCCATCATGTGACATGATGTACCATGGTGGGTTGATATTGGGGGGAGGCTCTGTTCATCCAAAGAAAAGGAGAGGAAGGAGAGGGGAAAGAGGGTGTGTGGGTTGGAGCAGGTTGGGAGGATTGAGGGGGCTGTCATCAAGATGTAGCTCAAATAAATAAATAAACTGAAAAAGAATATTTAAAACATATACCTAGTGGTACTTTAATATAATGTATTATAATAAAATTCTTAATATTTTTATATTTAATAAGTATTTATATTTATTAAAAATAATATAGCTTAATTAGCTTTTTTTTCATTATATGGCACCTAGCATAAGGCAATTAGAATCCATCCTTACAGCCTATCAGAGATAGTTTCCTAGCCAAAGAGTGGGGAGCCTAACCCCAATATATTTCAAAGGAATGGCTCCCTTAACAAAAGCTACTGCCTTACAGCAAAGGTGGAAAGCTTAGCCCTTTTTATAGGCCAAATAACTGGCAGCCTTCTAAACAGAGCTTGAGAATGGAATTAACTGCCTAAATAAAAATGGAGAAGTTCATAATGTCTCAATATGTTTGGATTCCAATTGAGTTTTTTTCTCTTAACATACAGATAATTTTTACACTGACAATTGTGGTTCTATATATACTTTTTGAGAAAGATTAGACGAAGATAGGCTTAAGGATATCTTTAAGGGAGAGAGCTTACACATGGAATACTAAGCTGCTGACAATAACAATGGGGAAGTAGGGAGGCCCTGCCCCATAGAAAAGAAATTGATGGCAGCTGGAGATCACAAATGCCTTAATACAACTAGGTGCTTATCAAGAGTATATGAGAAAGACCCACCAAGGATATACAGTCAAAGCTAGATTTCAGAAATAATAAACAGAACTTTAATTACAACATGGGATTGCAATTAGAGCAAGACTTTTGGAATACCGTTTCTTTGCTTGATTTTTGTTTACAATGTGAGATATAAGAGATTTTTAAAGATATAAAGACAAAGGGTTCACAAGCCAGTCTCCTTAGATGTGGGAAACCCACTGGAAAACTGGTTTCAAGAGAGATATTAGACCCTGGGGGAGATATGTTAATCATTGGGTGTGATGGTACATGTCTTTAATCCCAACATTTGGAAGACAAAGACAGATGGATCTCTGACCTTTGACAAGGTCAGCCTGGTCTATAAAGTAAATCCAAGATAAGGATATACAGAGAAATCCTGTCTCGAAAGAAAAAATAGGGAGATATGTTAATTGTGAGAAATTATATATTTTCAGAGCAAAGGGACCAAACACCAAAAAAGACAAAACAAGCCCAGATGTTCCACCTTACAGACTGTTCCAGCCAGGACTTCAATGAAGCCCTGAACTTTCCCATCTTAAGTTCAATGGATTACAACTTGCTCAAGAAATTCAAATTGCTAAACACATAGAGACTGGACAACAAATGTTACTATTAAATAGTGTAACCAATTATTTTATTTTATTTTATTTTTGCCCCCAAACAGGTTTTCTACATCCAAATTCAGCAGATAGCAATTTTAAGAGAGCAACATCCCATTCCCAAAAGGTGGGGGGATAATATTTTGGTTATTTGATAAGTTATAGATATTATTTAGGGGGATTGGTTACAAAATGTTAAATTGTCTTATTAAACAATGTATAGGAGGTTAGACTCAAGGACTTTTCTATTTCTTTTTCTTTTCTCTATCCTTCTTTCTCTCTTATATGGGGAAGAAGAACTTAAAAATAAAAAGGAGAATATATATATATATATTATAGAAATGAGAAGATATAAGGATAGATTATTGAATTTGCTCTGCAACATAAAACTATTATTCTTAAAATAAGGTTATCTTTTGATACATTGGTATAAAATTTTGTATATTGACACAGTTTGCTTGTTCAATGATAGATAGATTTATAAATCAATAGATGTCTTCAAAACCCTCAGAAGTGTACAGAAAATTTCATTTAAAGAACTTTATCCCTTCTTAAGTCTTTGATGGGGTTGAAGACATATATGATAGAAATTATTTAGGTTCAGAACTTTAGACACACCAAGATAGATTATTTTTTTTTCTTCCTCAAGATTGCCTGATACAAATAGACTAAAAACTATATTATTATTTTACAGAGAGCATCTTGGGAAGAAGAAAGTTGCTGGAGAAAAAGCCAGGAGCAAACAAGGACATGCCATGGGGTAGATTAAAGAAGATCCTTCCATATGGCCTGAAACATCAGCTTAGCATGGAGAATAATAGTCCAAAAGGATGTATGTATATAAGGGATTATATTTGGTTAATAGAATTATGAGCTAGCTTAAATGGGCTAGGATGGTACAACTCAGGCCTAGGCTTGTTAAAATCCACGTGGTGTCTGTGTGTATTCATTTATAATAGCGGGTTAAGGATAAAGGCCACCAACCAATTAATGATAATGTAAATACTAGTAAATATTTTATTTAGCTATTTTTTTTTCAGCAGGAGAGGAGGAGAGGGGAAAGAGGGTGTGTTGGTGGGAGCAGGTGGGGAGGATTGAGGGGGCTGTCATCAGGATGTAGCTTAAATAAACAAATAAATAAACTGAAAAAAGGAATATTTAAAACATATACCTAGTGGTACTTTAATATAATTTATGTACTATAATAAAATTCTTAATTTTTTATATTTAATAAATATTCATATTTATTAAAAATAATTTAATTAATTACATTTAATTTCTTGAGAGAAATCAATAATAAATTCTTCATTAGCTTCAACAGTTTACAATCCCTTAACAGTATGCAATGGTTTCATTGTCCCAGTGTTCTCAGCAGCATTTCTTGTCATATGTCTTCTTCTTCTTTTTTTTTTTAGTATTTATTCATTACTTCAGGTTACATCTCCATCACAGTGTCCTCTTTCCACACCTCCCAGTCCCACCCTCCCACCTCTACCCCCATCCCTTCCTTCACACTCCTCTGGAGTGGAATATTCCTACATAACATTCTCTGCCCCATTTAAGCAGTCATATAAAAGCCAGCCAAGAGCCTCCTCATACACTAGGGGCCTAAAAGGCAGCACCACTAGGGCAAAGTGTCTCATTGACAGGAAAAAAAAAAAGGATATGTTCATGTTCCCTTTGGTTCATTGGTTGTAACATAGTTATCCTATACTCTCAGGCTAAAATCCAACTATAAGTGAGTAGATGCCATATGCATCCTTCTGGGTCTGGGTTAGTTCACTCAGAATGACTTCTTAAACTGCAATTGGGATGAAATCCTCCCGAAGTTCTAATTTTCGCAGTCCTGGTGGTTCAGGGTTTTGTTTCTTATATATTTATTAGGCATTGAAATGTATTTCTTCTTTTCATTAGCTAATTTACTGATTGTGTACTTTAGATTCTTGTTGGATCATTTTTTCTTTTTTACATTTATTTAGCTCTTCAAGTTTCATGTCAATCATGGACTCCTCTCTTCTCCCCATCCTGGTCCCACCCTCTTGCCCTCTTCCCCCCCTAACCCTCCTATTTTCCTTTTTTTTTTAACTTAATCTTTTAGGTGTATATTTTTACCACTTTTAGTCCAAGAAAAGGCTTTTTTTTCTTGTAACAATAATGCAATAGAAAACAATAAGAATAATTAGGCCAAAATTAGGAAAACTATAAGGTATAACATACATTCCCAATGTCCAGTCCATACATATTTGGCAGCTGATATTAATATTCTATTATCTATATATTTTGATGAGTTTAAAGTTCTATATCTAATGCAGTTTCTATCCTGACTTGTATTACCAACTTAAAAACATCTTCTTAGACCTAGAACATCCTTTTAATTCCTAAAAAACTTAAAATTTAACTGTGAGACTATAACTATCTAGTCTTAACTACATCAGAGACCTGAGAAGGATAAATACATCTGAATATGGAGAAAGTGCAGATCCATCAGCTTCCAAAACTAAGAAATGACAGACAACTAGCTGCCTGGACAGTCCCCAATTAATAGTCGTTCAAGCATGTCATTTTGTTAAGTACTAGTGTAGTTCATCACAGATGTTTTCTAACTTAAGCAGAAATCAAGTTGCTAAGAGACAAGCAACAATTGCTCATTCAAATATATGGAGAAAGATAGGTGGTCTTCAAAAACCTCAAGAGATATGTAGAATATGGAATTCAAATATGTTTTCTTAAGATTTTTTGATATTGTGACATATCAACCCCTAACAGCACCCCCTATTCTACTCCAAATAGATGGAAGACTCTCCATTTGGAAATGGTTGCATTAGTGGCAAGCTTGTCACTGGGCAAGAAAAATCCCTTTCTTCACCTGTAGACAGAATGCTGTCTGAAAAGAGTAAAACTTGGAAGCAGGTAAGTTGACAGCCTAGCCCTGCCAGAACAGGGTAGGCAAGTCCTTAATAATTCCTGCTTTACAGTTAATGGGCTAAAAGGCTGAATATAGATGCTGTATACATTGAGAGAAATGGGGGACTGTCCAGACAACCAGTTGTCTGTAATTTCTTGGTACTTCTTTAATATTATCTATGCATTCTAGATATTAGTAGATTTTCTGTTTTATACTTAGCAGAAATGTGCTGATATACAGGTTGTCTTGATTAGATATTTTTTCTTTTGTTGCTCAGATGTTGAAATTCAATTTTTTCATTTAAATGTTTTGTTTTATCCTGTGAACTGTAGAGCCATTTTTTAGAAATTTTTTGATTATGTGTATACCTTGAAACATTTTCCTAGTGTTCTCGTCTCAGAGTTCTAGTGTTCAGTATTATATTAATGTCATTAATTGGTTTGGAATTGATTTTTTGTTTAGGGTAAGGGATATGAATAGACATTTATTGTTCCAAAAGTACATGCCCACTTTCCTCAGTATACCATTTGTTTAATGTACTGTCTTTTCATAAATTATATAGATGGTATAGATGATACAGATGTATATATATATATATATATATATGTGTGTGTGTGTGTGTGTGTGTGTGTATATATATGTGTGTGTGTGTGTATATATATATATATATGTTAAAAATGAGGAAGTTGTATCTTCACGGGTTTATATCTGTAGATGTTGGAGAGTGTAAGCTCAAATAATAACTGCAAATATTATCATTTCTTACAGATGTTCTATAGCTTTCTATTTCAAGATCACTTAAGCAAGTCAAATCTTTTTAAAATGCTACATGGAAATTAGTAGCAAGTCAAATACATATCCCAAAATATTTAGTCTCTTTGTAACATGGTTGACAAATTAGATTATCAAAAATTATAAATTATCTTTAAACTTCTTAAGATTCTGAAAACATATTTCAAACTTGTGTTCCATCTCTATTTTCTTCTTTCTTAATTTGTTATTATTCCTGATACAGTCATTTATGTCTTATGTCTGTCACTTGACAGCTGGTTGCTCCGCTGGAATACTCTCTCCAGTCTTTTCTGAGTAGCTAAGCCTGATTTCAGTTTCTATTGTTTCTACGTTTCTATTCAAAACCCACTTTCCCAATCAGCTCTCTACTCTGCTCTAGTACATGTTAAGCTCCCCAATCCTTGATCTTCTACTGCAGCTGTTTATTGAACCAAACTATTTGAAGCTTGTAATCAATAGTCTATATTTTACTAGCTGAAAAAAGTATTTATTTATTTATTTATTAAGTCACATTATTATTTATGTGGGGTCCTGGGAATCATATGGAGAAGTCTGCTCTCATTTTCCACCGTGTGGATTCAGGGGATTGAATTCAGGTTGTGAGGCTTGGAGACAAGCACCCTTACCTGCTGAGTGCTCTAGCCACCCATTATGTTTTATGAGACTACTTGTGATGTGAATTCTCAATTTTTTTTTTAGCATTTGTAGCACTCAATCTGACGTTTATTTGTAGACTGTTTAATTAAGTACATAACCTCAGATTGCTTCTAATAAAGAGCTATGAAAATGAGAGTGCTGAAATAAGCATTTGCTGAAGACATTGTTGTAGACATTGCACTATAATTGAAACACACAAGGCTACAAGAGGTATGACTTTTATTTTCTGTTTTGTGGTAGGGCCTGAAGAGGACCCAGTTGTGTGTCCATATACATGTACAACATGCTCACCAAGTATATGTGGAAGAAAGAAAGGAGTTTATGAAAAAATAACATTTTATACATTATCTTTATGAACTATGTGAGTGCCACACTGCAACCATTTAAAATATAGATTGTGCATAAAATAAAAACTTCAGGACGTTTACTTTAATGTACTACATTTTCTTTTAGAAAAATAACAAATTCGGAAGCCTAGGTAGATCCCTTCAAAATTAATTAAATTTGAAATATATAAGTAGTTTTATTTAAAGAACTGGGAAGGTAGTAACTTTGTATCTTTCACCTCTTCTAATTCACAATGTTTATTTCTAACAGTTCCATGCTAATTATGATCTCTTTTTGTATTAATAAAGATCTTGTAAGCTTCAACTAAAATTTGTAACAAAAATCTAAACAGGGATTTAATTTAAAAATTATAATATAAATCAAGTACACAACAAGGTGTATTCAATAACATTATGACTGTAATATATGGTATCATGAGGAAGAAAGATGACAATTATCTTTTGATTATCCAAAGACCCAATTAAATTGCTGTATTATGAATTTGAAGATAGATGTCCAAAGAACTGAGCAGATAAGATTCTTTCTCTAGTATCAAGGATAATAATGCTGTTTTCTGGAAGTTTTGTTTGTTTGGTTTTGTTTTTGTTTTTTGTTTTCCCTACTGATGTTTTAAAATTTTCTAGATTCTAGTATTGCTTTAAAATATATGATTATTGCTCATTGGCCCTTATATGTAAATATTCTCCCCCAATTGAGAAATGCAATTGATGAAATTTAATCATCTTAATTTGATAGCCATTCCTGAGGTCAACTGAAGGCTAATATTAATATTGAGTCACTATGCTTTCTTTTCCACATGTACAGATAAATTTATAATACTACACTACGTACAAGTGGAACATGATGATTTACAGTCATTTTGAAAACTTGTGTTAGCATGAATATTGAATATCCATTGTGTTAGAACACATAAGATATATTAAGCAACATACAACCTAAAGAAGTGCAAGTTGGTAAAAACAAACAGGCAATAAAATAAAATAAAATGCAACATCTAGCAGTGGACTAATTAAGTATGCCCATAAAGACATAGATAAATTTAAGGAGAGGTGAGTGGAGAGAGGCAGTATACAAAGTGAAGGAGGTGGGTAGTTCAAAGAATGTGCAGAAGATAACATAGAAACAGTTTATTTATTTATTTATTTATTTGTTTGTTTATTTATTTATTTATTTATTTATTCATTCATTCATTCAAGTTACATTTCAACCTCATTCCTCTCCCTACTCCCTCCTCTGGTCCTACCCTCCCACCCCCTTGCCCCTCAATACCCAAATCCCAATCTACTTCCTTTTCTTTAAGTTTAAGATATATCTTTTTCCCCAACAGCTCCCCCTTTCAGTCCAACAAAAGGTTCTTTCTCTTATAACAACAAATACAACACAAACAACAGAAACAATTAGGCCACAATTATGAGAATTATAAAGCTTAGCATATATTTCCAACGTCCAGTTCATACGTATTTGGCAACTGACTTTAACATTCTACTATCCAACCATTTCCATGAGTTTAAAGTTCTATATCCAACTCAGCTTCCATCCTAACTTGCATCATGATTTTAACAACCTCTTCTTAGATCCAGAACACCCTCTGAATTCCAAAACACCTCGAAATTTAACTATGAGATTCTAGCTATCTAGTCTTCATCCACAGCAGAGACCTGAGAGGGATAAATATATCTGATTATACAGGAAATGCAGGGCCAGCGGCTTCCAAAACTAAGAAATGACACACCAGTGGGTGCCTTGACAGTTCCCATTTTCTCTCCATACATTACAGCAACAATCTTGAACCATTTGGCCCTGTTTCTCTGACAGACATTGACTATAAACCAGGAATTATGAAGGACTTACCTACCCTGTCTTGGCAGAGTTAGGCTGTCAACTTACCTGCTTCCAAGTTTTGTCCTTTTTGGACGACAGCATTCTGTCTACAGTTGAAGCAAGGGATTTTTCTTGCCAAGTGACAGGCTTGCCACTAATTCAACCATCTCCAATGAAATTCTTTTATGCTCATCTTCTACTTGGAGTAGAATAGGGGTTGCTGTCAGTAGCTGACATGTCTCAATATCAAAAATACCTTAAGAAGGCATCTTTGAATGCCATATTCTGCAGATCTCTTGACGTTTTGAAGACCACTTATCTATCTCCTTATATTTGGATAAGCAAATACTGCTCATCTCTTAGCAATTTGATTCCTGATTAACTTAAAAAATAACTGTGATAGACTACCTTAGTACGTAACAAAATGACATGCTTGAATGACTATTAATTTGCATTTCTTAATTATCCTAAACAGTTTATGACAATTCCTAACAAAAGGCCAAAACTTCACATTTCATTTTTAAGCATTACTTAGTTACAATACCTTAAAAAGATTTAACCTTAATTTTGTATCAATATACAAAGATCAATACCAATGTGGCCAATTATAATCTTAATTTTGTATCAATATACAAAGATATAAGAGCATATTCAATAATCTCCAAAACTTATTTAACAAGACCATTTAATAGTTTATAATCTCCTTCCCTAAATAGCAACAAGTATCTATAACCCATCAGATGACCAAAGGGAAGAAAAATCGCCCATCTTTTGGAGATGGGACAACGCTCTCTTAAATTGACTTCCTGCTGATTTGGGACATAGTAAACCTGTTTGGGGCCCAAATACTCCCAGAGTACAACATTGTGTCTGTGCTGCTCTTGAGGGTGCTATGAGAATATGTTCTGATTTTTGGATGAATATAATGTTTTGCTAATTATCATTGATAAAGAAATATAAAATAGACTGTGGGTCATTTAACAAATTGATCACTTGGTATTATTCCTGTAATGTGAACATTAATATTGATGTCAATTTTCGAACAGAAAAAATCATTTTTTCACTTCAAATCAGACATTTAGTATTATGTAGGATTCATTTATATATGATAATTTCACATCTACAAAAATGGAAACCTGGAAATTCAGCTGAAAATAGGTTTCTTTCTTTGTTTCTTCAATTTATTTTTCTCTCTTTATTTCTTCCCTTTCAATTTTTTTGTCTCATCAAAAAATATTTAGACCAAAATTACAGAACATGTGAAAATGGCATTTCTAGAAAACTCAATGTCAATAATCCTCTAGAGGACTCTAGAAACTATTATGTTAGGGATGCTCTTTCTCCTTCCATGGTTTTCTCATTGTGAGAATATCTTTGACAGAGTTAAACCAATCAGAAGTGTGAAGAATTTAAGAATGGTGGTGTCTATACATAAATCTGCAGTTTATTTAATTATAAAACTCACTGCATTGCTGTGACTAATATTCAAAACAAAAAAATGCAATGAATTCAACAGTTCCATTACAGTTCAGCTCTCCTTTATTCTCTTTTCTTTCATTTTATGTTATTTTGTGCTTGATTCCGTGTGTGTGTGTGTGTGTGTGTGTGTGTGTGTGTGTGTGTGTGTGTATGTGTTTATCTGTGTGTGTGTGCATGTGAAGCCACAACACAAATGTGGAAGTCAGGCAACAACCTTCAGGAGTAATTTCTTTCCTGCTGAAGATTCTGAGAATAGAATTTGGATCATCAGCTTGAGTGGAGAAGATTTTTACCTACAGTGCATTTTATCAATGCAATATACTCTTTCTAAAGAATGTTTTCTCATTTGTGAAGGGTAGCAAGATGTTTACATTAAACTTCATGAGGGAAGTTTCCTTGAAGGTGAACAATCAACAAGCATTGTTATGAGCCTATGGGAGCAAAACATATCTTTAAAAAGTCCATTCCTCTATACATTTCATGTTGACTATGATTTTCTTGCAAGGTTTTTGTAGATTTTTTTTCTCTTGACAGAAATAAAAATGAGGAAAACAAAGTTCTCTGTTGCAATGTTTTCCTGTGTGAAAAATCTAGAAACCACACCACAAAACACTGAATTATAAAAAATTATATAAAAAGTACATCAAGTACTTTTCAAACGTTATGTCCTCTTCATGACTTTCAACCTTACCCTCAGTGTCTCCCTTACAACACGCTCAAGTCCCTTAACACATCTTTCTTAGTTTGGTTTGGTTTGGTGCTTGTTTTTGAGTTGGTATTTTATGTATCTCAGCCTTCATTTTGAACTTCTCTTTCTTCTTGTTCCATGTTTGCTAAATTTTGGGATTACATGCATGCAGCACTATACCTAATTATGTGATAAAATCCAAGTTTTCTTGCCTAGTAGATACAGTAGACAAATATGTAACTTCAGAGGCAACATTTTTCTTTCTTAGAAGCAAGTAACTAGATTTGATTGGCCTTAAGGAGAGATGATCACAGAGATCACAAAAGCCTGTGAATACCACAAGGTTGGAATCTCTTTCGGGACATTTAAGAACCTTTCTGGTATACAGATGTGGAATCCAATCTCTAGGAGGAGACAGCAATGTGATAACTACAAGAATCCAAAAATAGCTGGGCATGGTAGTGCATGATTTAATCCTAGCATATGGTGGCAGAAACTGGCAATTTTTTTTGAAAGTTTGAAGACAGTCTGGTGTGCATAGAGAATCCTGACAGTACTACATAGTGAAACCCTGCTTCAGAAAAGTTAAAGATGTTTTTAAAGAATGTCCTTATGATTTTCTGGATTTCCTCTGTATGCATTGTTATGTCCTCCTCTTCATTTGTAGTTTCATTAATTTGGATACTTTACAATCCTATTCTACCTAATTAGAAAGTCTATCAAAAACTCAAATGACCGGACATGCTCGCAAGGTTGTGGAGAAAGAGGAACACTCCTTCATTGCTGGTGGGAGTTCAAACCTGTACAACCACCATAGAAGCCAGTCTGGTGATGTCTTAGAAAACTTTGAATAGCTCTACCTCAAGACCCAGTCATATCACTCCTGGGTATCCACCCAAAGGATTCTTCACCAAACAACAAGGACATCTCCTCAACTATGCTCATAGCAGCTTTATTTGTAATAGATAGAAACAGGGAACAGGCCAGATGTCCCTCAATCGATGAATGGATAAAAAGTTGTGGTACATTTACACTATGGAATACTACTCAGCCATCAGAAACAAGGAAGTCTTGCAATTTTCTGGCAAATGGATGGAACCAGAAAAGCTTACCTTGAGTGAGCTAAGCCAGACCCAGAAAGAACAGTTTATAGCATGCCCATTGACAAAAACAACACTAAAAAGAGAAATCACACTATATTTTAACTTAGAAGATAAATAGTAGATGGCAGCAAGAGATACACAAAGAATTGGTCTCAGGAGGAAAATTTTTCCTCTGAAATCATGACGTACATCTGTTTGAATGAATTCACAGGCTCTACACTTCATTCTTAGTAGGGATATAGCAATTATTATTTATCCTATTTTGGTTTCTCCCATACTGATTCTGGGAGAAGACTTCAAATACAAGTAGTATATCTGTTTGATGATCCGTGGAATCCCCAGGAGAAGAATGTAAGGGGAGAGGACAAAGGAAAACAAGCCAGAGAAAGGTGCCTTTTGAGTCCTCTGATTTTAAAACATTTATGGAAATTAAGTAGTATATCTTTTCAAGGTGATGCTAGAAAGAGAAGTAGAAGAAAATGTCATTGCTATGCATATGACAATGCTTATGACAGGGGAACAATCGAAATGAAAGTTGGTGAGCCAAATATGCATTTGTTGTCTCTTCAAGTTTATGCATAGAGCTGAGGAAATTATAGACAGACAAATCCCTTGGATTTCTTCAGGCTTAATCATCCACATATCTTTCAACATGGAATTTATTGCCAGAGGTGAGAAATACATTAAAAAAATTAGATGTATATCAGCTCCTGACAGCACCCCCTATTCTACTCCAAGTAGAAGATAAGCATCGAAGAATCTCCAGTGTGAGATGGTTGAATTAGTGGCAAGC
>CAJQZJ010032546.1:5087960-5109855 GCA_907164525.1 Lophiomys imhausi
ACACACACACACACACACACACACACACACACACACACACACACACAGATCATGGATTCCCTTCCATTATCTCCTTCTAGGACCTCCCCGTCTACCTACGTCTCCAACTCCATTCCTTTGTTATCTCTTTCTTCAGAAAACAAACAGGTCTACAAATAAGGAAACAAACCAGAATAAAAAAATAAATAGTGAGAAAAAAAAACAAATACAAGACAAAAGAAACACACACACACACACAAATTGAAACACAAAATTGGAAATTCTCCTAGATGAACATATGACAGCTGTGATTAAAATCACCCAAAGAAAGCATTAGGAGACAAAGCAAAAATCTCCACAAATATCATTGAGTTCATTTTGTTTTGGTCATCTATAGCAGAATGGTTTGTATACCCAATAATACACCATTGAAGAAAATTAATTTTTATTTTATGTTCAGTTACCAATTAGAAATAGCTTCTGGGTTAGGGATGGCAGCTCATGTGTACTTCCCCTCTCACTGGTGCGACCCCATCTTGTTTAGAACCATACAGGCCTTGTCCATAGTGACAGATGTGCTATGAGTTCATATGTGTTTCAATCCTGTTGTGTCTGAAAGGCACTGCTTCTGTGGTGTCTTCTCCACTGATGTTTAGAATCTTTCTACCTCCTACATAGTTCATTGAAGAGTGAGAGGAGAGACCTGAAGAAGACCACTCATTTTGTACTGAGTGTTCCATGGTCTCTCACTCTGCACATTATCCAGTTGTAGATCTTCGTATTAATTCCCATCTACCTCAGGAGGAAGCTCCTCTGATACTGGCTGAGAAAAACAGTGAACTATAATTATAGTAGAATGTAATTAATAGTAATTTTATTGCTCTATTCCTTTAGTAAAATAATGTTATCTGATTTTTTCCTATGTCCATAGCATACAGTTTCATGCTCTTGGCTACCTGGGAAGTGTCAGGCATGGTTTCATTTCATGGAGTGGCCATTAAATTCAATGAGAATGGTTATTTAAATCTACAATACATCTGCTGCTATTGTGACAGTATGTCATGAAAAAAGTCACCATTGTAGATAGAAGACTTTGTAGCTGAGTTGGTGTTTAGCTACTCCTCTGGTGACTTGTAGAGTACCTGCCAATACCATAAACAACTAGAGGGTAGGGATAAAGGCTCTGGTTATACATAAGCTAAAATTGTCTGTGTTTAATGAAAAATGTTGGTGTTGACTTCAGAAATATGACTATACCACCTGTTTAAGGGGAGTAGTTAATAGTCTTGGTAATAGCCTAAGTTGTTTGGGGAGTTCCATGAGGCCCTTCTGGCTAGTAACTCAATTATAAACAACCCATTCCTACCACTGGGGTTTTCACTTGGTGGAAAGAAGAATCTAAATAGGATATTGTCTTCTCTGGGTTTTGGTGATTTCATTTAGATTTCTTTCATAGTTGTTTATTTTTAAAGATGCTTTTTTGTAAGTTTTTTTTTGTAAGTAAGTTCCAATATGACTCCTCAAATGGCCCTTAGTGTCAACTTGCTCTCCCTGTACTCCCTCCCTCATGCCCATCTTCCCTTCTGGACTCTTTACTCCTCCAATTCTAATTTGTTCCTCTTATCTCTTCATAACTGTATATTATAGCTTTCCTGTAATAAGGATTTCTTCCATGCTTTCCAGTCCCTTCTCTACACTTAATATCTATGATTATATGCACAGTAGCATACCTATCTAGGGCTTAAAAGCTAATATCCACATATAAGAGGATTCATTCCACATTGAAAACTGGATAGCCTCACTCAAGATGATTTTTTTCTATCTTCATTCATTTATCTGTGAATTTTATGATTTCATTTCTAACAGCTGAGTAATATCGTGTTGTATAATTCTATCACATTTTCTTTATCCATTCATCTGTTGATGGATATATAGGCTGTTTCCAATTTCTGGCTATTATGGATAGAACAGCAATGAACATCGTTAAGCAACTGTCTCTGTAGTAGGAAGAAGTATCCTTTAGTTATATACCCAAGAGTGGTATCACTGGGTCATGGGGTAGATATAGTCACAGTTTCCCAAGGAATTGCTAGACTGATTTTCATAGTGACTGTACAAGATTGAAATTCAACCAGCAATGGATAAATGTCTCCTTACTCCACACCCTTACCAGCATTAGCTGTCACTTGTTCTGTTTATCTTAGCCATTCTGATTGGTGTAAGATGAAAACTCAAAGTAGTCTGGATTTGTAATTTCTTTCGTTTTTGCATTTATTTATTAATTCAAGTCATATCTCCATCACAGCCCCCTCCCTCCACACCTCCTAGGCCTACCCTCTCCTTCCTATCCTACTCTTCCAGTGTGGGGTGCCCCCACATATCAGTATCCCTCAGTTCAGGAGTCACATGAGGGCTGAGAGCTTCCTCTTGCATTGGGGGCCTACATGGCAGTTCCACTAGGGTGAAGTGTCCCACTATCAGGTAAAAAAATCCATGTTCCTGTTCCTTTGGTCTGTTGGTTGTAGGATAGTTATACTGTATTATATGGCTAAAATCCAGTTAAGTGAATACATGCTATGTGTATCTTTCTAGGCCTGAGTTAGCTCACTCAGGATGGGCTTTTCTAGTTCCATGTATTTGGCATCAAATTCCATGATTTCATTGTTTCTGATATTTGAATAGTATTGTGAAAATGTACCACAGTGTTTTGATTCATTCGTCAGTTCAGAGAATCTGTGCTGTTTCCAGTTCCCAGTTATTACAAATAAAGCTGGTATGAATATATTTCAGGAGAGGTCCTTTTGGTTTGGTGAGGAATATTTTGGATACATGTTCAAAAGATTGGAGTGGTATAGCTGGGTCTTGAGGTAGAGCTATTCCAAGTTTTCTTTTTCGTTTTTTTATTTATTTTTATTTTTTTTATTTTTTAATAATTTATTTTTTATTTCTTCAAGTTACATCTCAATCACAATCCCCTCCCTACTCCCCCCTCCAGTCCCACCCTTCCACCCTCCTCCCCCTCAACCCCCCATCCTCTTCCCTTCTTTTTTTTTCTATTTTTTAGTTTAAGGTATTTCTTTTTTCGCCCCAACAGCTCTCCCTTTCCGTCCAAAAAAATGGTTCTTTTTCTTATAACTATAAATACAATACAAAACAACAGAAAAAAACAGGCCACAATTATAAGAGTTATATGGCTTAGCATACATTCCCAATGTCCAGTCCATATGTATTTGGCACCTGACTTTAACATTCTACTATCTAACCATCTCCATGTGTTTAAAGTCCTATATCTAACTCAGCTTTCATACTAACTTGCCTCATAATTTTAAAAATATCTTCTTAGATCCAGAACACCCTCTTGATTCCTAAACAACTCAAAATTTAACTATGAGACTCTAGCTATCTATTCTTCAACCACCTCAGAGACCTGAGAGGGATAAATATATCTGATTATATAGGAAGTGCAGGGCCTGCAGCTTCCAAAACTAAAAAATGACATACCAGTGGCTGCCTGGACAGTTCCCATTTTCTCTCCATACATTACAGCATCAATCTTCAGCCATTTGGCCCCATTGCTCTGACAGACATTGATTGTAGAGCAGGAATTATGAAGGACTTACCTACCCTGTCTTGGCAGAGCTAGGCTGTCGACTTATCTGATTCCAAGTTTTGTCCTTTTTGGACAGAAGTCTGTCTACAGTTGAAGCAAGGGGTTTTTCTTGCCAAGAGAACAGCTTACCACCAATTCAATCATCTCCCACTGGAGATTCTTCGATGCTCATCTTCTACCAAGTTTTCTAAGTTAATGCCAGACAGATTTCCATAATGGTTGTACAAGTTCACACTCCCACCAGAAATGAAGGAATGTTCCCCTTTCTCCATAACCTCACCAGCATGTGCTGGTGTCTTTTGAGTTTTTAATCTTAGCCATTCTGACAGGTGTGAGATGGAATCTCAGAGTCATCTTGAGTTCCATTTCTATGATGATTTTCTTGAATATTTCTAAGAATATTTAACTTTTTCCAAAGATTTTCTTAGCCATAATTTGAGGACCCCTTTTAAAATTGATGTTAGTTGGGTTTTTGCTTCTATTGTTGCTGCTGTGTGTTTGCTTGTTTTTGGTGCCCACTTTTTTTTTTTTTTTTACTTTTTAAAAATCTTTTTAAAGTGATTAATTATTACTTCTAGTTACATCTCCATCCAGTCCCCTCTCTCCACCTCTGTCGGTCCCATTCTCCCACCTATCCTACTCCTCCAAAGTGGGGTAGTTCTTTTTCTGATGTATAATTGATAATGATCTTTCACTATTCTATAGCCTGCTACTTTGTCAGAATATCGATACCATCCTTTCCCATGAAGAACCATTTCCATTTCATGAGATCTCATGTATTAATTGCTATTCTAAATGTCTGTTATTACTATCCTGTTCAGAAAATAATTTCCTATGCCAATAAGTTCATGACTTTTCCATATTTTTTTCTTCTGTCAGGTTGAGTTCAGTGTATCTGTTCTTATGTTGAGGTCCTTGATCCTTTTGGAGTTGAGTTTGTATATGTTGATAAATATGTATCTACATGCATTCTTTTACTTGCAACTGTACTGAATGTCCAGCACCATTTCATAAAGATGCAGTCTTTTTCTAGCATGTATCTCTGGCTTATTTGACAAAAATTGGATATTCATAAGTTTCTGAGTTTATATCTAGGTCTTTAATTAGATTTCACTGTTCAACATGTATTTTTTTATGCCAATATCATGCTGTTTTTCTTACTATAGACCTCTCTAGTACCACTTTGTATCAGAGACGGTGACACCTCCAGCAGTTTTTTTATTATTCAAAGTTGTTTTTAGTTATCATGGAATTTTTATGTTTCCAAATGAGGCTGAAAATTATTATTATTTTTCAGTTCTGAATTGTGTTGGAATTTTGACAGTGATTGCCTGAATCTGTAGATATCATCAACTGAAATGGCCATTTTCACTATATTAATCCAATGACTGATGAACATGGGATATCTTTCCATCCTTTCATATCTTCTTCAATTTCTTTCTTCAATGTCCTCAGATTATATTTCATTCACTTAGTTAATGTTATCTTTTTTTGATTACCATAAAAAAACTGTTTACCTAATTTCTTTCTCAGTCCATGTGTTTTTCATATATAGAAAAGGTACTGTTTTTTTGTGTTAAATTGTATCCTGCAACTTTGATGAAAGTGTTAATTTATATTACTATTTAAGTCCAGTGTTTCTCTGTTTTGTTATTTTCTAGATGACATATCAATTGTTGTGAGTCAGGTGTTGAAGTCACCCAATATAATAGTGTGTCAATATGTGATTTTATTTGTAGTAGTTTTTCTAGTATAAACTTGGTTGCCTTGTATCTTTTTTGGAGTTGACTTGTTCTTATAATTTATCTTTCATTTCTTCAAGTTATGTCTCAATCACAATCCCTCCATACTCCCCCCTCCTATCCCACCCTTCCAACCCCCCATCCTCTACCCCTTTTTTTTTTTTTTTAGTTTAAGGTATAACTTCCCCCCCCACAGCTCTCCCTTTCAGTCCAACAAATGGTTCCTTCTCTTATAACAATAAATACAATACAAAACCACAGAAAAAAATAGGCCACAATTATGAGAGTTATATGGCTTAGCATACATTCCCAATGTCCAGTCCATATGTATTTGGCACCTGACTTTAACATTCTACTATCTAATCGTCTCCATGAGTTTAAAGTTCTATATCTGACTCAGCTTTCATACTAACTTGCCTCATAATTTTAAAAACATCTTCTTAGATTTAGAACACCATCTTTATTCCTAAACAACTCAAAATTTAACTATGAGACTCTAGCTGTCTATTCTTCAACCACCTCAGAGACCTGAGAGGGATAAATATATATGATTATATAGGAAGTGCAGGGCCCGCAGCTTCCAAAACTAAGAAATGACATACCAGTGGCTGCCTGGACAGTTCCCATTTTCTCTCCATACATTACAGCATCAATCTTCAGTCGTTTGGCCCCGTTTCTCTAACAGACATTGATTGTAGATCAGGAATTATGAAGGACATACCTACCCTGTCTTGGCAGAGTTAGGCTGTTGACTTACCTGCTTACAAGTTTTGTCCTTTTTGGACAGCATTCTGTCTACAGTTGAAGCAAGGAGTTTTTCTTGCCAAGAGATAGGCTTGCCACTAATTCAACTATCTCCCACTGGAGATTCTTTGATCCTAATCTTCTACTTGGAGTAGAATTGGGGGTGCTTTCAGGAGCTGACATGTCTCACTATCAAAAAATCTTAAGTTAAGAAAACATCTTTGAACGCCATATTCTGCAGATCTCTTGAGGTTTTCGAAGAGGCCCTATCTATCACTTTTATTTAGATAAGCAAATGTTGCTTGTCTCTTAGCAACTTGATTTTTGAGTAGCTTAGAAAGTAACTGTGATAGACTGTCATAGTAACTACCGAAATGTCACGCTTGCATGACTATTAGTTTGCATTTCTTAATTATCCTAAACAGTTTATGAGAGTTGGTAGCAAAAGGCCAAAATTTCACATTTCATTTTTAAGCATTACCAGGAACAATACTTTTAAGAAGCATTACTTTAATTTTGTATCAATATACGAAGATCAATAAAGATATAGTCCAATACAATCTTAATTTTACATCAATATACAAGGGTCAATACCATTGTGGTCAAATATAATCTTAATTTTGTATCAATATACGAAGATCAATAAAGATATAGTCCAATACAATCTTAATTTTGCATTAATATACAATGATCAATACTAATTTAGCCAAATATAATATTAATTTGTATCAATATACAAAGGTATAAGGGCATATTCAATAATCTGTCCTTTTTTCTTGATCTTTCCTATACTATGCATATGTCCCATTTTTTCTCAAGGCTGTTCACTCCTGCATAGGAGAGAAAGAAGGATACAGAAAAGAACAAGAGAGAAGTCCCTGGGTCTAACCTCCAAAACATTAAACAAGACCATTTAACAGCTTGTAGTCTCTTCCTCTAAATAACAAAATTTTCTATTATCCATCAAATAACCAAAGGAGGGAAAAACACCCTCCCCACCTTCTGGGGATGGGAGGTCGCTCCCTTAAAATGACTTCCTGCTGATTTGGGACGTAGTAAACCTGTTTTCAGCGCAAATAAGAATGGAAAAATGGTTAAAAATGTTAATAGAATCATTTGATGTTCAGATCTTTTGTGCTCACCTATTTAGACGTTCTAAGAAGTTCTTAGACAGAAGCTGATAGTCAGGGCTTTACTGAAGTTCTGGTAGGAGCAGTCTGTGGAGCTCAACAATCTTAGCGATTTTGAGTTGTTGTGGCTGTAGGCTTTTGAGGAAAGAGCTATTGAGGAAATCTGCAAGGCTGGATCATCTGGGCTACTTGTCTTCTTTGGTGTCTGATCTGTTTTCTGCTGAGATTTCCTTTGTCTTGTTGTCCCTGGATTGCTTGAATGGATGCTTTAAATCTCCTGGAAAGATAAGAACAGAGCCCTGCCCTAATCCTAACTCTGGGACAATTACCTTTTTTTGTGGGGTGAGGGTCAGGTAATATTTTTCCTGGAGCAAATTTGGTTTTTCAAAAATATATAAAGTATTATATTTGAATCCAGATTAAAGAAGAAATTATTTTAATATTTTGGAGCTAAACAAACCTTTAGTGTTTATATTTTGAGATTTCAAAGGACAATTTGTTTGAATTGCAGCATGCCTTTTGTAAGTAGCTTTTAACCTTAAATCCTTCCAAATCCTATGTTTCTGTCTCTGCATTCTAAGTATTGGGATCAAAGACATGTGGTTCCCAACTGATGGGATTAAAGATGTGCTCCACTAACCCTGGATCAAAGTTTTTCTCTATTTAGAGCTTGTTTTGGATCAGGCTGACCTTGAGCTCTGAGATCTACCTGTTTCTGTCTCTAGTGTGTTGGGATTAAGGGTGTATTCTTCTCGAATGATGGGATTAATGGTGTGCACAATCACCACCCTGTTCCTTGTATCTCTAGAATTTATAAGACAACTAACTCTATGGTGATAATCCTGTCTCTGCTGGAGTGAAAGGCATGGGCTAACATCACGCATTTTATGTATTATACCTTAGCTCTAAGTTTTTTCACCTCTTGGAGGTTTATAAAACCATGTTGAAGAGCTTTAAACTTTAATTTATTTACACTGTTTTAAACCTGTTACTTGCTTTTTAATGCCCAACCATGGAAATATCCTATACCTCTACAAAACAAAAACAAAAACTTTTAAGCTGCTAACAAGTTGTGTAATCTATGTGGCCACCTGCAGTCTAACCTTCTAATCTCAAATTAAGCCCATTCTCCTTTCATGTCAGTAAGGCAAGTATACCTTTAGTAAATTATAGTTTGAAAATTTTATATTGTATTTTCATTGTATTTTTTAAGCTTATTAAGTCTTTTCTTAAAAAAGTATTATTTACTACTAGAACACAGTTTCCTCCCTCCTCCCCTCCTGGACCCTCCCTTCCTATCTCCCTCCCTCCCTCTCTCCTTCCCTTCCTCCCTCCCTCCCTTCCTCCCTCCTTGTTCCTCTACTTGGTACTCTCCTTCTACTCAGATCAGGTGGGCCCTCACATATCATACTCCCTCAGATCTGGTGTCATGTGAGGGCCAAGAGCTTTCACTAGTACTGGACATTGATAAGGCACACCATCTAGGGTGTGGTGTTCCACTAACCTGCAGCAGATTCCATGCCTCACTGGTGGGTAAAATTTTTCATAGGATAGATATGCTAGGTTCCTATCTATTCAGGTGTGTGGGTTGTAGGATGGTTATCCTGTGATGTATGTTTAATATCCATTTATAAGGGAATACATACAAGGTTTATCTTTCTGGGACTGCTTCAGCTCACTTAGGATGAGCTTTTCTAGCTCCATCCATTTGTTTTCTAATTGCATGATTTCCTCATTTCTGATAGCTGTGTAGTATTCCATTGTGTAAAAGTACCACAGATTTTTTTTTATCCATTCTTCAGTTGAAGGACATTTGAGTTGTTTCCAGTTTCTTGCTATTACAAATAAAGCTGCTATGAACATTGTTGAGGCAATGTCCTTGTGGTTTTGTTTAGAATCTTTTGAATATATGCCCAGGAGAGGTATGGCTGGGTCTTGAGGTAGATTTATTCCCAATTTTCTCAGATATCTCCAGATTGATTTCCAAAGTGGTTGCACAAGTTTGCAGTCCCACCAGCAATGGGGAAGTGTTCCCCTTTCTCCATATCCTTGCCAGTATGTGCTATCATTTGAGCTCTTGATCTTAGCCATTCTGAAAGGTGTGAGATAGAATCTCAGAGTTGTTTTAAGTTGCATTCCTCTGATGAAAAAAGATGTTGAACATTTCCTCAAATGACTCCTGGCCTTTAGTGATTCCTCTTCTGTGAATTCTCGGTTTAGCTCTGTACCCATTTATTGATGGGGGTATTTGATTTTTTGGTGTTTAGTTTCTTCAGTTCTTTATATATTTTGGATATTAGCCCTCTGTCAGATGTTGGGTTGGTTAAGATCCTTTCCCAGTCTGTAGACTGCCATTTTGTTCTAAGGACAGTGTCCTTTGCCTTACAGAAGCTTTTCAATTTTATAAAGTCCCATTTATTGATTGTTTTTTTTAGTGCCTGAGCTATTGGTGTTCTATTCAGGAAGTTGCTACCAGTGCCAAGGAGTTCAAGGCTTTTCTTCACTTTCTCTTCTGTTAATGTTAGTGTGTCTGGATTTATGTTGTGGTACTTGATCCACATAGACTTAAGTTTTGTACAGGGTGATAAGTATGGATCTATTTGCATTCTTCTACATGTTGACATCCAGTTACACCAACACCATTTATTGGAGATGCTTTCCTTTTTCCATTGTGTATTTTTGGTTTCTTTATCAAAACTTAAGTGTCCGTAGGTGTGTGGGTTTATTTCTGGGTCTTCAATTCGATTCCATTGGTCAACTGGATGTGTTTCTATACCAGTACCATGCTGTTTTTATTACTATTGCCCTATAGTACAGCTTGAAATGTGGGATGGTGATACCTCCAGATGTTCTGTTATTGTACATGATTGATTTAGCTATTATGGGTCTTTTGTTATTGCATATGTAGTTGAGAATTGTTTTTTCCAGATCTGTAAAAAAATGAGTTGGTATTTGGATAGGAATCGCATTGAATCTGCATATTGCTTTTGGTAAGATTGCCAATTTTACTATGTTGATTCTACCTATCCATGAGCAAGGGAGATCATTCCATCTTCTGATATCTTCTTCAATTTCTTTCTTCAGGTACTTGAAGTTCTTATCATACAGGTCTTGCACTTGATTGGTTAGAGTTACCCCCAGGTATTTTATATTATTTATGGTGATAGTGAAGCGTGTTGATTCCCTTATTTCTTTCTCAGCCAATTTATCCTTTGTGTAAAGAAGGGCTACTTATTATTTTTAATTGATTTTGCATCCAGACACCTTTCTGAAGGAGTTTATCAGCTGTAGAAGTTCTCTGGTGGAATTTTTGGGGTCACTTATGTATACTATCATATCATCTGCAAATAGGGATACTTTGACTTCTTCCTTTCCACTTTGTATCCCCTTGATCTCTTTTAGGTTTCTTATTGATCTAGCTAAAACTTCAAGTACTATGTTGAAGAGATATGGAGAGAGTGGACAGCCTTGCCTTGTTCCTGATTTTAGAGGAAATGCTTTAAGTTTCTCTCCATTTAGGTTTATGTTGGCTATTGGCTTGCTTTAAAATGCTTTTATTATGTTTAAATATGGTCCTTGTATGCCTGATCTCTCTAAGGCTTTCAACATGAAGGGGTGCTGTATTTTGTCAAAAACTTTTTCAGCGTCCAATGAGATGATCCTGTGGTTCTTTTATTTCAGCTTATTTATGTGGTGGATTACATTGATGGATTTTATAATATTGAACCACCCCCACATCCCTGGGATAAAGCCTACTTGATCATGTATGATACTTTTGATGTGATCTTGGATTCGGTTTGCAAGTATTATATTAAGTATCTTTGCATCCATGTTCATAAGGGAAATTGGTCTGAAATTTTCTTTCTCTGTTGGGTCTTTGTGAGGTTTAGGTATCAGGGTGTCTGTGGCCACATAGAATGTGTTTGGCAATATTCCTTCTGTTTCTATGTTGTGGAAGAGTTTGAAGAATATTGGTGTTAGCTCTTCTTTGAATGTCTGGTAGGATTCTGTGCTGAAACCATCTGGCCCTGGGTTTTTTTGGTTGGAAGACTTCTAATGACTTCTTTTATTTCCTCAAGGTTTATAGGACTGTTTAATTTGTTTACCTGTTCTTGATTTAACCTTGTTAGGTGGAATCTATCCAGGAAATTGTCAGTTTCGTTTAGATTTTCCTATTTTGTGGAGCACAATTTTTGAAGTAGGACCTAAAGATTCTTTGGTTTTCCTCAATGTCTGTTGTTATTTCCCCCTTTTCATTTCTGATTTCGTTAATTTGGGTATTTTCCTGCTGTCTTTTAGTTAGTTTAGCTAAGGGCTTGTCTATTTTGTGGATTTTCTCAAAGAACCAACTCTTAGTTTTGTTGATTCTTTGTATTGTTCTTTTTGTTTTGAAGTTGTTGATTTCAGCCCTGAGTTTGATAATTTCCTCTCGTTTGCTCCTCTTGGGAGTGTTTACTTCTTTTTGTTCTAGCTCTTTCAGGTGTGCTTTTAGGTGGCTACTATGGGAACACTCCAGTTTCTTTTTGAAGGCACTTAGTGCTATAAACTTTCCTCTTTGCACTGCTTTCAATGTGTCCCATATGTTTGGGTATGTTGTGCCTTCATTTTCATTGGGTTCTAAGACTTTAATTTCTTTTTTTATTTCTTCCCTGACCCAGAGGTCATTGAGGAGAGAGTTGTTCAGGTTCCATGTTTTTGCAGGCTCTCTGTTGTTTTGTTATTGTTGAAGTCTAGCTTTATTCCATGATGGTCTGATAAGTTACAAGGGGTAATTTCAATTTTCTTGTATCTGTTGAGGCTTGCTTTGTGACCGACTATATGGTTGATTTTGGAGAAGG
Source organism: Lophiomys imhausi (assembly GCA_907164525.1). Taxonomy (NCBI): domain Eukaryota; kingdom Metazoa; phylum Chordata; class Mammalia; order Rodentia; family Muridae; genus Lophiomys; species Lophiomys imhausi. Next base: position 5,100,004 of record CAJQZJ010032546.1, read on the forward strand.
TTCTGTGAGGTGCCGAGAAGAAAGTGTATTCTTTTGTTTTGGGGTGAAATGTTCTGTAGATATCAATTAGGTCCATTTGATTCATGACATCTGTGAGGTTCATTATTTCTCTGTTTGGTTTCTGCATCATTGATCTGTCCAGTGCTGAGAGTGGTGTGTTGAAGTCTCCCACTATTAATGTGTGAGGTTCGATGTGGGATTCGAGCTTCAGTAGTGTTTCTTTAATGAATGTGGGTGGTCTTACATTTGGGGCATAGATGTTCAGTATTGAAATTTCATCTTGGTGGGTTTTTCCCTTGATGGGTATGTAGTGTCCTTCCCCATCTCTTTTGATTAATGTTGGTTGAAAGTCCAATTTGTTGCATACTACAATTGCTACTCCAGCTTTTTTCTTGGGTCCATTTGCTTGGTATATCTTTTTCCAGCCCTTTACTTGGAGATGTCTATCATTTTTGCTGAGGTGTGTTTCTTGTAAGCAGCAGAATGTGGGATTCTATTTTCGCATCCTTTCTGCTAGCCTGTGCCTTTTTATTGGGGAATTGAGTCCATTGATGTTGAGAGATATTAATGACCAGTGATTGTTACTTCCTGCCATCTTGATGTTGGTGGAAATAGTGTGTGAGTGAGTTTCTTTTCTATTGGTTTTTCTGCAGCATGCTATTTGCTTCCTGTGCTTTCTTGTGTGTAGTTAACCTCTTTGGGTTGGAGTTTTCCTTCCCACATCTTCTGTAGAGCTGGATTTGTGTATAGATATTGTTTGAATTTAGCTTTGTCATGGAATATCTTGTTTTCTCCATTTATGTTGATTGACAATTTTGGAGGGAATAGTAGTCTGGACTGGCATTTGTGTTTTTTTTAGGGTCTGCAAGATGTCTTCCCAGGCCCTTCTGGTTTTTAGTGTCTCTGAAGAAAAGTCAGGTGTGATTTTGATTGGTTTTCCATTATAAGTTACTTGACCCTTATCCCTAGCAGTTTTTAATATTCTTTCTTTGTTCTGTACATTTAATGTTTTGATTATTATTTGGCAGGAAAATTTTCTTTTCTGGTCTAATCTATTTGTAGTTCTGTAAGCTTCTTGTACATTTATAGGCATCTTTTTTTTTAGATTTGGAAAATTCTCTTTAATGATTTTGTTGAAGATATTTTCTGGGACTCTTCTCTTTCTTCTATTCCTATTATTCTGAGATTTCGTCATTTCATTGTGTCCTTGATTTCCTGAAGGTTTTGTGTCAAGACTTTTTTTAGATTTGACATTTTCTTTGACCAATGTATGAATTTCTTCAATTTTATCCTCTGAGCCTGAAATTCTTTCTTCCATCTCTTGTGTTTTGTTGGTGATGCTAGTGTCTATAGTTCTGATTCTTTTTTTTTAAGGTTTTCCAGTTCTATGGGATGTCTCAGATTGGGTTTTCTTCATTGCTTCAACTTCCCTTTTCAGGTCTTCCATTCTTTTAAGCTCTTTATTCATTTCCATTACCTCCTTTGCAGTACTTTGTTGTTGCTCTCTGAGGTGTTTAATTTCCCCCCCTTAGGACTTCTATTATTATTATAAGCATAGGATTAAGGTCATTTTCCTTTGTTTCAGCCATGTTCGTTCAGTTGTCCAGAGTTGTCTGTAGCATTATTGCTAGGATCTGGAGACATCCTATTGTTTTGTTTTTTAACATGTTCTTGTGTTGACCTTTTGTCATCCAATTGACCCAGGTGTTATCTGTTTGTTTCTTTTGTCAGCTGACCTTGGTGCTCAGGAAAACTCCCTGCCCTGGGGGTTGGCTGATCATGAGATCCTGTTGTTTACCTCCAGATGGTGGGCAGGTTCCTGTAACAGACTGACTGGCTCTCAGAGAGGAGGGTGGCTGCCGCTCTCCTCAACTGCTTGTGACCCAATTGGACCAATATAGAGGGGATTGGAGTGAGGAGAGGGCTAGCCTCTGAGGACCTGGGAGCTGGCACGTAGAGCTGTTGTTGGTTCTGTGTTCTCCTCTCACTGACCCAGTGTTTCTGGCTCTGCAGTAGACTGACTGTGCAGACAGGGAGCTCAACTCAATATGGTGCCAGCCTCTGTGTGCCTGTTGCTGACTGCTTCAGATGCTTGGGTGCTAGGGTGAGTGACCCACCCGCCCCAGTATTTGTGGAGAACACACAGTTGCGGGCTCTGTTTGCAGTCAGTCTTGGCTCCTAATTGCTTTGCTGTGACTGGGTTAGGTCTCTGCCTCTCTGCTACAGTGCACACTCTGCCGCCATGTTGGAAACTCTGGAAAAAAAAATCTCACTTACCTTTGCTCTTGTGGTATGGCTGTTTTTCCCTCTTGGGTGTACAGGTCCAGATCTCAGGCAGACAGGCAGGGCTGATGATCTGTGGCTGGAGCCGTGGGCTGGTCCGCTCGTGGGCTGGATCTCCTCTAGCTGGAGCTCCTCCGGTTGCCTTGTACTTAGTGAACATTTATTTTGAATTGCAACCTATTGTTGGTAAAGATTTCCTTTGATAAATATGTAGTGTCTGTACTTATCTTTTCTGGTACATTTTGGGTTAAAGTATATTTTTCCAGATATTAAAATGGTTGTACCTCTTCCCTTTTGTATCTGTTTGCTTGGAATATCTCTTTCTCTCCTTTTACCCTGACATGATGTCTATTTTTGCTTCTAAGAACTGTTAAGGTATCGTTTCATGGATGTCAATGAAAGATTATAATTCTTTCTAATCCAAGTTGGTAGACTGTCTTCTTTCCAGGGACTGAGATCATTAATACTAAGTGTTATCAATGATCATTTATTTATTCTTTCTATTTTGATTTATTTTTTGCTGTGGATTACCACCAGGCCCCCACCTTTTCTGGTTATAAGGGCCTTATTTCTTGTGTTTTCTTTGGTCTGTGCTTAACCTCTTCAGATTGAGTGTTTCTTTCTCGTGCCTTCTGTAGGGCTGGGAATGTAGCTAGATATTACTTAACTTTCGTTTTATTGTGGGATTTATTGTCTTCCTCTATTACAATTGATATTTTTGCTGAGTATAGTAATGTGGGTTGTCATCTATTGTCTTTTTGTGGAACATCTGTTTTTGGACTTCTAGCTTTCAGATTTTCCATGAAGAAGTATCGTGTTCCTCTAATGGCTCTGCCTTTTTATGCTACTTAGTATTTTTCCTTTGTAGATTTTAATATTATTTCTATGTCAGTTCATTTAGTGATGTGATTTTTAAATGTGGGGAATTTATTTTTTGGATCTATTTGGATTTTTGTATGCTTCTTGTTGCATAATATGGACTTTCTTCTTTAGGTTAAGAAGGTTTTTTACTATAATTTTGTTGAAAACATGTTCTGTGCCTTTGACCTGGATTTGTTCTTTTTCTGCTATTTATTCTATTCATAGGTTTGGTCTTTTTTTTTAGTGTCCCAGACTTCCTGGATATTTTGTGTTTGGATTTTTTAGTTTTAACATTTTCTTTGAATATGTTATCCATTTCTTTTACCTTGTATTCAATGCTCAAGGTTCTCTATTTTATGTATTTTACTTCTTGGTGTGGCTTACCTCTGAGATTTTTGACTTCATAAATTTGTCATTTCCATTTTTATCATAGCTTGAATTTTCTTTAGTGATTCCAACTTTAGTTTTACATCTTGAATTGTTTTCATTCTTTCATTCTACTGTTTTTGTTTTCATAGACTTAAGAAACAGTTTCATTCAAATCTTCTTTAAGTTCCTTAATTGCTTCATAATTGCTAATTTAAAGTGCTCATCTTGTTCTTCTACTATATTGCACTTCTTCTGCCTACTCTTCCAGTGTTAATGGGTTCTGGTATGGAGACATGTTTTCATAGATATTTATGATTGTGGTTTTGTGTTTGTACATAGGTACCTGCAATTCGGATAATTGTGATTATAAGTATTGATATCAGGTCTTGTCCTTGTTAGGTAGATTTTTTTTCCTGGTTTTTTGTTGACCTTCTTGAGTCTTAAGAGTGTGTAGTGATTGTGGGTTGTCTGTTAGGGAGTGCTTCTGCAGATCAGAGAGTGACAGAGAGAAATGGAGGTAGACAAGGAGATAGATTAAAGGGGCTTCAGGGAAGAGCTAAGGAGATCTTGTCCACATCTTCAAGGTGATCCCCAGGGAGTTGGAGGTGTGGTGGAAAAAGAGGGTCCTATTAGTACATTGCAGAAAGGTAATTGATTGTGAATAGAAAGGATGATAGGACTAATGGTACCCTGGATCTAAATCAAGATTCAAAGTCAACAGTGAGTAAAGTAGAAGTTGGAGGAGGAAAAATCATAATGGAGACCTAGAAGGGTAATAAGAATCACCCACCTGGTTCCCAGTCAGGTATCACAACTGTAGATCCTAGGAAGAAAGTGTTTCGAAGCTTTGGAGCCTGTGGAAGGAATAAGGAAACCTTAGAGGATCCACACCATAGGCAAAATCTGAGTTCCATCCCAAGTTTGGCACATCCCCAGAAGTAGAGTTACGATAGAAGGACAGGCCACTATAAGCAGACGGCTACAAGTTTGAGGTTGAGATTGAAGCAGTTGTACTAGTGGAGAGAAATGAGAGTGAAAATTGCCTACACAAGTCCTAACCCAGTGTGGATTCTGGGGGTCTTATACAGAATATATTTCCAGGTATCTGTGCCTAACACAGAGGGATGAGGAAGAAATATAACTGTATTCTCCACAAGGTTTGTTGGAATTCCAAGAGAAGGGAGGTAGGTAGGAGGACAGAACTTTGCAAACAGCCTGCTAAAAGTCTTGCGATGAAACTGGAGTAACTGTCTTAGGGGACAGGAAGGACAGTAGAAATTGTCTACCTGAGTTCAGATCCAGTGTGTGTACAGGTCACCCCAGACAGAAATGTTTCTAGGTATTTACAGCTAACACAAAGGAATGGAAATGGGCAGAATGATTGGTAGCTGAGAGAATCCATAGGAAGGAGGTCCAAACCAGGATTAACTTCAGGGTATGGAAGACTCACGTGGAATGCAAGTAGTGTGGGAGGTCAGGTTACTGAGAGTGGTCTGTTATAGGTCTGAACAAAAGCTCTTGTTTTTCATTTTTTAAAGAAAGGACAACTGTATCTAGAATGAGATGCTACTATACAAATAATTAGGTCAAGTGTAATGGTGTATAGTGATGTTTTCCGAATTGGTAGAATAGAGACAAGGAATCAGAATTTCAATGTTACACTTTGCTGTATTAAAAACTCAAGGCCAATCTGGAGTACATGAGACTGTGATTTTCCTGCCCTATAAACAAACAAATTAATAGTACATTTTTCTGACTTCCAAATATTTTAAAAATGAAATTGCTGATAATTTTATTGGTGGTACAGAAAAAAGGTTCTTCCCTGGGCAAGCATAATAGCAGATCTTTCTATTTGGGTTTGTTGTACCAGAAGCCACTAGCTGGAGAAGAAATCATTTCTCAAATTCTGCCACATAAGAAACACATTAGAGGTCTTTACACAGCTCCTTTTTTAATTTGAATTTTTAAAATTAATTTGTTTATTTTACATTCCAATTGCCATTCCCCTCCCTCCTCCCAATCCCCCTATGCCAACCCTCTCTGAGTATCAAATCACATCAAAGCTAATTGCCTCCTCTTCCAGTGGGGCAAGACAAAGCATTTAGTCACACAGCTTCTTATGAACTGAGGGAAAAAAAGTCTCCATGCTAAAGGGAACTTTCCAACACTTCACTCTTTAAAGGTATGTCTAAAGCAATAAGAGTCACATCTTCATTCTTTCCTTCTATGTTTAGGTACACTTTTTACTTTTAATATTTGGAGTTTCAGAATTCCTTAGCATGGCAGATATTCAATTATTGCATTTTCCCTAGGTATGGCCACCTTATTTGAGTATAACATCAAAGTGAAGGTGATTTATTGTTCACTGAAAGCTTTATCTTCTGTTAGAATTCAAAATGCAGGATATTATATTGAGCCCAAATACAAATTATAAAGGTTAATTTTATTAAAATGCAACATCAAGCAGAATTTTTATCAATACAATAAAACTCTCAAATTGATTAAAGGCCTTGAGTTTAGACCTGTGATGTTATTTTGCCCTTGGAGATGATCGTAAAATCTATGGGCAATGTTGCTCATAGACATGCTCACTATGTCCTTCTATAAAACATGCAGAATATAGTCTTCTACACATTCTCAGGAAAAAAATAGTAGGAAATAAGCAATAAAAAGGAACTAATGATTGGAAGCAGATCATATTTTTACTCATACTCTCTTAGTGATATTTTATTTGTTGTAACAAAATAATCAAGGGTGGGTTGTTTGCAAAGGAGAATGGTTCATTTGACTCCAAGTTCTACAAGTAAAGACTATTGATTTATAGTGAGGTTGCTTCATAGATTTCCATAGAGGTGGGAAGAAGTATACACAAATGGACAGAACACTTACATGAAAAAGTGGAAGAAGTGTCGTTAATCAATAATAGTGCCTTCTTGAGTTCTACAAATTCCTATTAGAACTAAAGAAACTAGGACCTAAATAATCCTATTTCTAAAGAGACACTAACCCCTTTGTTTCATGATCTCCTGAAGGTTCAGGTCACTCTCAATGTTAATGCATTCAGAATCAAGTCTTATATTTTTGGTTGTGAGCCTCGCCTTTAACAGCTGAGCCATCTCTCCAGCCCCAGAATCAAGTCTTAACACTAGATTTAGTGGGAAAAAAGTCATTGAAACCATAATCTATACAAGTAAATTTGTGTGTATGTTGTTGTCACATAAAACAACGTTTCTAAAAAGAAATCATATCCAGAGAGACAAAACTATCAGGAAACAGTTTGGGTGCACCAATAATGTGAAATAAGTCCAGTTTGTGACAATAACCTTCCGGAGTTGAACTGTGTTTGCCTTTCAGACATATTTAACCTTAAGAGTAATACTCCTCTGAAGGAGAAAGCATGTTTTCTTTAGCCACTGTTGCTGCATCTTGTAACTGGGATTAAACCTTATTTTCTTTCCTTTAACACAGTGTTGCTAGTGTCTAACACCATCCAGTGTACTTTTGTTTTACTCTGTTTAATCTGTTTCTACCAAAATAAAGTAACATGGGAAATGTACCAAGATATACCACTGCTTTGTTTTCTTCACTCTAAGCAAGTTTATAAGTATCGTTGTTATTTAGTCACTAAGAAATAAGCATAGATTTTTATGTTAACATAAATGAAGGAGCAAAGCACTTGCAGAAGAATTGGAGCCTGTCTGGATTGACAGTGTGTGCACTGAACAAATATTCATAATCTAGGGTATTATTATGTAGTATGATACCCTGGTAAGGAGACTGGGCTTGTAGGAGAGGCTGTCAAATTTAATACAACCTATCTCTCCCACAGGAATGTCTAATTTTAATAGAGAGAAAGAGAGTTTGAAATAGACTGTTTTGCAAACATACATGATTTTTTTAATTTTCCACTTGTTCTTCCACATGCAATACAGTTTTTACAGTATTCAAAACTTGTTTTCTTTTAGAAAAAATCAAGAGCAAATTGCTGCAATTTTATAGCAGGATGATAAAAATTTACATGACTGTGTTGCTTTAAATTCCATTAACCAAAGAAATGTGACTCTCTCTGTACTCCCGAAGGAATTCTGCAACATGTGCCTAGAGGAATTTATGTTATTTATTTACTTTTTATTGTATGTGCGAGACTGTGTGTGCATATATATATATGTGTGTGTGTATGTGTGTGTGTGTGTGTGTGTGTGTGTGTGTGTGTGTTACGTAAAACTATACATACTTACAGACAAACCAAGCCCACAGGGAGATGTCTGGTGACTAGGTACTCTGTGCTTTCTTCCTTTTGAAGTTCATTCTTTCATTGAATCCAGAGCTAATATTTCCCAGCCACATTGCATCCAGAAATGCCTATTTATTCTCCTGTTTCATCCTATGGTACAAGCATGTGAGAGGCCACCCCAGACTTTGTGCATGTGCTGACATCCAAATTTAGGTACTTTTATAGGAAAAACTCTTTGCCATTGAATCCTTCTTCTTACCATGACTAAAGGGTTTTATTGCTATTCATATGATGTGATCAGACACATTGTTCTAAAAAATGGTTTGTAATAAAAAGTACACAGGGTTTTTCTACCATGTCTATTAGGAGTACTTTCATCCTCCCAGTTCCCCAAAGAGATAAAAGACGCCAACTCATATCTTTCTACATTTGACTTCATGAAATGCAATGCTTAATTTCTGACAGATGCATCAAGCTGTAGAGTCCATGGGTTTGGAGCAGGAACTACATCCAAGTTCTTGCCTTTCCAAAGTGGATGTAAGTAGAACTTTCAAAAGGCAAATTTGATGTGGATGCCATTTGATACCATCTTCAATTCCATTGGTGAATTCCAAATTTCATATCAGTGCTTTATAAAGGCTTTTCTTAGGAAAATTGAGCATGATTTTTTTAAATATGAAGACACAGGAGCTGAAGAGATGAGTCAGTATTTAAAAGTAAATACCACTCTTATAGAGGACCCAAATTTGAGTACAAGAACCCAGAGAATATGACATGTTTGTTTTCTTCTGAGACATCTGCCCTTATAAGTTCTCTGAGACACATACACAAAAATTACACACAATTCAAAAATAATAGAATATTATATATGTTGATATAGCAGGAAACCCATAAATAGAACTTAATAGGCCTTTTTAAATTTCTATCAATATGGAGAACCCAAGATTAGTTATGTGTAACTCATACCCAATTACCAAAACACAAAATGTCTCTTAGAAAAGAGAGAACCCCTTTGTTCCTTAAAAATTAAAATGCTGTGAGATGTGAAATATTCCATATAATATAGTTGAGAGGCAAAAACTAGCCACATTTCCAGAATTGATCAGCCAAAGATAATTGTTATTAAGAGGTCATTTGCTTGTATGTAGATGAAAAGTCATATTTTGTTCAATATACAAGAGTTTGTGGTATATCTGAAACATCTAAATTGCTTGCATTAATGTATAAAATGTATAATTTGGTAGCACACTGGATTAACTATCTCCCAAAGCAAATGAGTCCTGTGAGCATGCTATGCAAATCATTTCCTCGAAGGTCATTTTTATCAGCAGCAGTGGTCAAATTAAATATGCAATTTGTGAGATAATGTGGCACATAATATGCTGATGCATTTAATATGCACATGCATTTAAATACTCAGGGTGTTGAACCAGAGGAAGTCTGTTTAGAATATGAGTTATATGTATTTGATTCATTCATTTGCTTCATAAGTATTTACTGGCAATGTACTGGGTACTCATCTCCATTTTGGGCACCTTGTCCCCACTTGCATGTTTTGTCCTTTGAAACCATAGAGTGCTTTATTTCCATATCATCGAGTTTCCAGACACATGGGAGTAGCTGAGGAAATCACCATAAATATGCTTGAATAAGTATTTGTGGAATTTTTAGATGTCATACATGCTGTGGTTCTCAAGAATACCATGGTAGAGAAATTAACGTGTTTCTTACTTTTATGAAAACCATCTTCCTGAGGTAAAAAAGCCATATGTAAGCCATTAAAGAGATAATATCTGCTTTAAGGCATGGTAACAGTTTAGTAGCATCTTTTTTTCAGTGCAGTTGGGTTCAGTTTCTCTCCCTGCAATGGCCTCCCTCTCTGTTACAGTAGACTCACAAAACATGTTGCCAGTCTCTTTGACAATGTGTTAGTTATGATCAGCAATTCTAGTTTGTTCATCCAAGATAATATTTGTGTTGTGTTTTTTATTTTGTTTTTCTGTTTTTGTGCTTGGAGTCAATACGGAAAGGTTGTAAAGTTCCAAATTAAACCCAGACTAAGGGTAACGCTTCTTAAAGGTATTGTTTGTAGTAATACTTAAAAA